>PVJA010003537.1:8786-94172 GCA_004027025.1 Myocastor coypus | reverse complement strand
TTGAGGTAGAGGCCCTCTATTCCAATTTTCTGTAGGACTTTGAACATGAATGAGTGTTGCACTTTGTCAAAGGCCTTTTCGGCATCAATTGAGACGATCATGTGATTTTTGGTCTTGGTTCTGTTGATATAGTGTATTGCATTTATAGATTTGTGTATATTGAACCATCCTTGCATCCCTGCGATGAATCCTACCTGGTCGTGATGTATAATCTTCTTGATGATTTGTTGTATTCTAATGGCTAGGATTTTATTGAGAATTTTTCCATCAATGTTCATGAGAGAGATTGGTCTGTAGTTTTCTTTTTTAGTTACATTTTTTTCTGGTTTTGGTATCAGTGTGATACTTGCCTCTAGGAATGATTTTGGAAGGATTGCTTCTTTTTCAATCTCATTGAAGAGTTTGAGGAGTACTGGGGTTATGTCTTCTCCAAATTTCTTGTAGAATTCAAAGGTGAATCCATCGGGTCCCGGACTTTTCTTTGTCGGTAGGCTTTTTATTACATTTTGTATTTCATTGGCTGTTATTGGGTTGTTGAGAACTTTAATATCTCCTTGATTCAGTTTTGGTAATTTGTACTTTTCTAAGAATCTGTTCATTTCATCTGTGGCTTCAATTCTGTGAGAGTAGAGATTCTCAAAGTAACTATTTATGATTGTCTGTATCTCTGCTGGATCTGTAGTAATTTCACCCTTTTCATTCCTTATTGCTTGGATTTGAGTCCTTTCTTTCCTCTTTTTGATGAGGTTAGCGAGGGGCTTATCAATCTTATTTAATCTTTCAAAGAACCAGCTTTTGGATTCATTAATTCTTTGTATTGTTTTCTTTGTCTCAATTGAATTGATTTCTGCTCTAATCTTTATAATTTCCTCCTGCCTTCAGGCTTTGGATTTCGTTTGTTCTTCCTCTTCTAGTCGGTTTAAGTGTTGTGTAAGATTGTTTATTTGTTCCCGTTCTATTTTCTTAATGTGTGAGTTCAGAGCTATGAATTTCCCTCTGAGAACTCTTTTGCAGATTTTTGGCATCTCGTTCCTATTTAGTCTCAGTGTCCCAAATGTGTCCATTTTATGTTGCAAAAGAATATCACTGAGTTTTGGATAAGTATAAAAATTATAACTAATGTAATTACAATGACTTTTTATAAATTATAGCACAAATATATAGTTTATTTTTCACAAGTAAACATGAATTGGTACAAGAAATAATCAAGACTTACTAGATTTCACTAAAAAACAAACACTGAAGGAAAATACATCTTTCTACATCAAAAAGTATGCAAGCAGTTGACATAAAACAAATAAACAGACATATGTATATATTGTGAAAACCAGAACTGACTAGTTAAAATGACATATGCCTGGGTGACATACAGGATAGTCAGCATATGAACAAATGGACTACTTGAGTAATGCTTGGGATAAACTGTTAAGTGGTTGAAATTCTTATTTTTATTCATTTTATTTGATATAAATTCTTGCTATGTTGCCCAGACTGGCCTTCAATTCTTGGCTCCAATTATCTTCCTGCTAGCTTCCTCATTAGCCGAGACTACAGGCTCATGCTGCTGAGTGATTAAAAAAAAAGAATACAAGGTGATAAACATTCTTAAAATACAGCAGTTGTACACTAAACATTTCTAAATGATCCAATTTTTTCTAGCAGTCTTAAAGTATTGATTTTATTGTATTACCACATACAACATAAAATTTAAGATTTCAAACATTTCAAATACATATATCATGTTATTTAATACTTCCACAATATTATGCAGTGAGTATATTACTATCACTTAATAGTTCCTGAACATTTTCATCACCTGCAAGGGAAAGCTTGTATGGAACTCCTCATTCTTCCCTGTCTCAAATCCTGACAGTCCTTATCTGTTCTCTGTGTCTATAAATTTGCTTATTCTGGAAAGTTTCATGGAAATGGAATCATATAATATGTAGCTTTGTGTATCTGGCTCCATTCACAGAGCATGTGTCCAATGTTCGTCTATGGTTAGCCTGCATCAGCCTTCCTTCCTTTTTATGATGGAATAACATTCCCTTGTAAGTACAGACCACATTTTGTTTATCTATTCATCACTTTATGACAGGCATTTGGTTTGCTTCAACCTTTCAGCTATTGTGTATAGCCCAACCCAAACATTTGTGTATAAATTTTATTTGAACATATGTTTTCAATTCTTTTGAGTATAAACTGAGAAGTACAACTTCTAGGCCATATGGTAATTCTATATTTAATTTATTCTTCTCTTTGATTGTATGTATGAAATGCTATCTCACTGTGCTTTTGATTTCCATGCCCCTAGTGAACAATGATGTTGAGAATCTTTTCATTACTTGTGTGTCTTTTTAAGAAATGTATCAGTGCAAGTCCTCTGCCCACTTTTGTCTTGTTTGAGACAGCGTCTTATTTGTAGGCCAAGATGGCCTTAACCTGGCAATCCTCTTGACTCAGCTTCTCAAGTGCTAGGATTCTAGACATGTCTGGCCTATTGATTTTGTAATTGGGTTGTCCTTTTGTTAAGAGGCCTTATACATCTGGGATGCTATATACTAATCAGATATATGATTTATAAAATTTTCTCTCATCATGCATGTTGCTTTTTGACTTTTTTTTTTGATGCACTGCATCTTTAGTTTTAATGAAGTCTAATTCATCTTTTCCTCTTCTTGCTTGTTTTTGGTGTCACATCTAAGAATTCATTGCCAACTACATCACGGAGATCTACTCAGATGTCTTCTAAGAATTTTGCAGTCTTAAGCTTTTACATTGAGGGATTTGAACTACTCTGAGTTGATTTTTGTATCTGACATTATAAAGTGGGAGTTCAACTTCATTCTTTATCAACTTCATCTTTTGCACGTAGGTATCCAGTTGTCTTAATAACATTTGTTCAAGAGACTTTTCTTTCCCCCACTGAATAGTTTTACCACCCTTCTTTGAAATTAACTGCCCACACATGTCTTAACTTACTTTATTCATGCTGGCATAAGCTGATTAGTGTGGCATGGCAGTAAAACCTTTTGTAGCATTTTGAAATCTGTGAAAAGTCAAACATTTTTTTCATGACATTGTTTGGCTATTTGATATCCCTTATTATTCTATAAAATTTGAGGATCAACATTTCTACTTCTGCAAAACCAACAATTGACATTTTGATAGGTTATAGCTATAGTAGTCAAACAATCAGGGAAAAAAAATTTTTTTCCCCCAGAGGAGTAATTGAGTGAAACTAGCTGATTGCAAGTACTCAAGAGATGGGTAGGCTGAGGCAGTATGGATATGGGGAAGAGAAGCCAGTGGGATAGCTCATCTAGTGGTACAGTGTGTAGATAATAGAGGAGTTATCAAGGATACCACAGGTGGGAGGAATACATCTCCTTTGAGATTCCCCTTAGTTCTCTACAACCTGTTGAGTTGACACAGGGTTGTCTATGGGTTAGACATACCTAGCTTGCTTGGCCCACACTCAGTGAATAGGAATTGTCTTACACTGCATGTAATATAGTTAATATATAAATAACAAAGCTCCCTTTAATTAATAATGTTTTATTATCACACAAGTGTATCCAAGCCACAATGTGTAGTAAGTACTCTATCATACACTTTATGGGTAAATATTTTGGTCTGTGAATTTTATTTTAATAATGTAATAATTCAAAAAAGGGTACCACAGTGTCTATGAAGTTCACAGAAGGACTCTGTCTCACCTTTCCCCCTTGTACATAAACAGAGTTGGATGGTATACCAGTTATTAGTGCTGTTCTAGTTCTCTGGGGCTGAAAGGAAACTATATTGCTTTTGTTAGGTGTAGCCAGAAAGTCTGTCTTGGCTTATATAATTAGACATTTTTAAAACTCAGACTGCAATTTGCAACCCCTTATTCTTACCACTGTGGCAATTTGGGCAGTATGTTTGAGGAAGTCTATTATGTGTTACCAAGTGACTAAAATGAGCACAGCCTCTGTGTTCCCATACTGAACACTCATTTGAATGAGAAAACTAAGATTTTTTTTTTTAAAGAATTTTTAAATTTTATTTTATTCTTGTTTCAGAATTTTTGCTTGTTTGTTTATTTTTATGGCTGGCTCAGCCTGCCCTGAGGGCTGGGCTGGCGCAGCATGTGGTGCTGGGGATCAAACTGTGGTCCCTGCAGCCGCCTAAGCTTTCCTAAGCAGGCACTTTAGACCACTGAGCCATCCTGCTGGGCCCGAGAAAACTAAGATTTAAAGGTTGCTTATTCTGTTGTCACTCAACCTATCCTGATAGATAGGTATAAGATGGATATGCAATTCCCATTCCAGATACCATGGGGAGGTCACCCTCAGAGCTTAGTGAGAGGAGCTGAAAAGAACATCAGTGAAAAGCATTTCCAGGAGCTGTTTGAAGGATACTCTGTGCACAAACACAAGCAGGAATGTATTGTTGTGCAGCTATATCAGTCTGACTTTATACAGCATTTAGTTCTATTCAGAGATCCTGGCAAGCACATAATTTCAATGTCTTAAATTACCTGTGTTCTTCTAGGAAAGAAGGGACACTGCTTGGTAAAAGGCATGACCTTATACAACAAAGCTGTATGGTCTCCTGACCCCTGTACCACCTGCCTCTGCTCAGACGGAAGAGTACTTTGTGATGAAACCATGTGTCAACCCCAGACATGCCCCTACAAGGTCACACCTGATGGAGAATGCTGTCCAGTCTGCACTGATACTGGTACAAAGATGGAACCAAAACAAAACATCATGGGTGATTTAGTCAATTCCTTTTTTTCTGTTTTGTCACTACTTTAAAGTATAAACTATAGCAACCTATTCATCAGGCACAATGCTGATAAATAGAACTACCTGGGGCAGTGTATGGTAGATTAACAGAAACAATAGGTTATGGCCTTATCCTTCTAGCTTTATCAACAATGAGTAGAGTCGAGGAGAGAGCTTAGGGGTCTAAGCACCTGTCTGGGAAGTACAAGGACCTGTTTTTTTCCTGGTACCATGTGCAGGACAGCCAGGGAACCACTGAGCTGGCCTGAAGCCATGTGTCATGGCACTTGTCTGTAATCCTAGCTCTGAGGAGGCTGAGACAGGAGGATCACTATGAGTCTGAGCTGTGTAGTGAGACTGTTCCAAACAAACAAACAAACAAACAAACAAACAACAGCAACAAAATTTTTTAAAAAAAAATTAAGAAAAAAAGAATGAGTAAATGTGGAGTAGCTCACATCCCACAAGTGATCTTTAGCTTTAGCGACATGATAGGATTTCTACAACAGACTCTGAATTACTATGAATTAAGAACTCTATTTAGGTCTGTATATGTTTTAGCATATTTAACTCAAATCGCATTGGATACAGTTATGCGAATGAAGACATTGATGCCATAAGAACAAGGAGAAGTAATTTATAACTGGATAGATGTACCCTCAATCCTCTTGGCTGTTTTCCCAAGTGATCCATATTATGACCTCAGTAACCCTGGGGATGTGAAGTGTGGAGAGCGTACTATGTTCTAGTGTGGCTCTCCTGCGCTCAAGTGCCAGCATGAGCTTTCTCAGATGCTCCTTGAAGACCTATTTCTCCTTGAGGCTTGCATCAAGCCAAATGGGGGGCTCTTGATAGGGAGGTCTAGGCCTCTTCTATGAAAAGAAGCCAATGAAAGAAAAGCTTAACCAGTTATTTATGAGAATAAGTAAACACTTGTTAAATAACTTGATAGTCAGGGATAGGGAGTTTCTCTTGTCTATCAGCAAGGTGCACTACTCTTATTCATAGATGGCCATAGGGCAGTCATTCGGCAAAGTCTCCTGTTTGGAAGAACTTTAGGAATTAACATTTTGCTTTGTACTGTCAGTTATTTCAATGCAACAGTATACTTTTTGAAAAATGTTCAGTGAAATGGATTAGAGTAAAATACGAGATTTATAAGGCATGTTCTAGAAATTCTTAGACATTTTTCAAGAGACTATAAATTGTTGAAATGTTATTTTGGAAAAATTAACTTGTAATATATGAGAAGGATTTTAAATATTCCAGCATGATAGCTGTAGTTCCCTTTGACCAGTTTTCTCCTATTTTCTTTTCTGTACATTTTGTCAGAGACGTAAAAAAAAAAAAAAAAATCAGAATTTATAATATATACTGAATTCACATCACAAGTAGTTTCTTCAAATAATTGTATTTCTTGAGTTTCTTCAGGGAGTAATCTGTACACAGTATTAAATGAAAAGAGAAAGATGGGTAAGTGAATTTATAAAATTTTGATATAGGAAAACTTCTGCACTGTAAGCTCATTTTTCCCTATAACTCTTCACTTAGTGAGATTAATTGTTATTGTTGTTTGAGACAGTCTCCCTATGTAGTTCAGGCTGGCCTTGCACTCACTCTATGGCCCAAGGTAGCCTCAAACTCATAGATATTCCCTTGCTAAAACTTCCCAAGTGCAGGAGTACGACACTGCCTTGGCTGAGACCAAATTTAGACTCATGTCCTGTCTTCCCTAAAGTCTGCCACAGATTAAAAGCTATATGCAAATTACAGTAGCTTTCTATAATTATCTGTTCTGCTCTCAGCATTATGGTATGATGAACAGCATTCTGGTATATGTGTCTACAGAAAAGCAACAGCACTTAGGTCCAGGATGCCATGCATAACTCTCAGGCAGCAAAACCATCTTTTTTTTTTTTTTGTCTTTTTGAGACAGGGTCTTGCTATGCATTTCAGGATGGCCTTAAACTCACTTTTGTGGCCCAGGCTGGTCTCGAACTCGCACCGATCCTCCTGCCTCAGCCTCCTGAGTGCTGGGATTACAGGCGTGCGCCACCACACCCGGCCAGCAAAACCATCTTAAGTAGAAAATTCAGCAAGAAAAAAGAAAACTTTATAATTTTGACTTCAGAGTATACTACCTGGCCCCTAGAGCTGAGAAAAAAAGTGGATGAAAATAATAAAGGCAGTTGCCAGGTGTGGTGGCGCACACCTGTAATCCCAGCACTTGGGAGGCTGAGGCAGGAGGAACAGTGCAAGTTTGAGACCAGCCTGGGCTACAAAAGTGAGTTTAAGGCCAGCCTGAACTGCATAGCAAGACCCTGTCTCAAAAAGACAAAATAATAATAATAATAATAATAATAATGGCAGTTTATTACCATAGTAAAATACACATTTATTTTAACTTTTTATACCTGAAGATAGACAATAAATTCTTATTTAATAAATAATCCAAGCTGAGTGCAGTAGCACATGCCTATAATCCCAATACTTGGGAAGCTGAGGCAGGGGGATTGACCTAAATTTGAAGGCAGCCTAAGTTATATAGTGAGTTCAAGGCCAGCCTGAACTACATAGTGAGATCCTGTCTCAAAACACCAAAACCAAAATCAAATTGAAAATCATGCCAAACCACAAGACCCAAATAAATGAATCAGTATCTATTATAAAGGTATCATATCTGATATCACAAGCTCACAGTAAGATTGCTTTCTATACTGCATCATGTAGCAATATTATTCCCTCCTTAGTCCCAGGGTAGCACTATATTCTACCAAGAATACATGTTATTTAATGCAAAAATTAGCAGTAAGGCAAAGAGGGATGAAAAATTATAACAGATTTTATAAATCAGAAATAAAGTTACAGTTAAAATTTTTGAAGAAAAAAATTGAATATGCATTTCATCTTTGAATGGCACTCAAACACTTGGAGGGAATAATATTTACTAACCTCATTTTCATTATGATTTTTCCTCTTATTAACATCAACTTGCCCCTGCTACCTCCTCCCTACGTGGTCATTAGTCTTCTATTCCTTATTCAATGACAACACGCTAAATGATAGAACTGAATTTTCTGGTGATTCTTCAGAGCAAACAGAACCTACCAATGTACTTCCTAAGCAACTGCCACCTCTTCAGGTGGAAATGGACCAAGTATTTGGAAAAGAAGCACTTCAATCTGAGGAGGACAAGGAAGAAACTAAAGGAGACAGAGAGCACAAGAAAGAGACCTCTGGACACAGAAATAAGGGCAAACCTCATGGTGAGGAGACCAGAGGAGAGGGCAAGCAAAGACCTGGCAAGAGGGGGAGGACAGCACATCAACACCTATGTGGAAGGGGCCAGGAAGAGGAGGAAGAAGAAGACGACGAGGAAGAAGGGGAAGAGAATCTGGCTGTAAGAGGAGATGTGTTCCCAATGCCCTGCCAGCTTCCCATCCCTGCTCCCCCCAGTGGCAGGCCACGCCTGCCCAGTGGCTGCTCTTTGTCCTACAGGACCATTAGCTGTGTCCATGCTGCCCTCACTCACATCCCATCACTGATGGCCCCAGAGATAACCAATCTGGAGCTTGTGGGTAAGAAATGTTGACTTTTGTTTTTTTTAATGTGTTTTTGACATAAATGTGACTCTTGCTGTGCTTTACTTTCACAATGGAGATGAATATCATCTTTACACATGAACTCTCTAGTCTCTGGCGATGACAAAGATATTTTCTATCTTTACAGTTCTATCTTTTTCAGAATGTCACATAAATGGAATCACACAATATGGAGCTTTTCTGGTTGGGTGTCTAATGCTTTTGAGAGTCACATGTTTTGTTTTGGATATGCAGGTTCATTTTTATAACTTAAGAGGTTTCTGTTGTATGAAAGACCAGTTACTAGCAGGGAGATACCTAGGCTGTTTCCTGTGTGAGACAAATGTGTACAAAGTTGATGTAATTATTTGCATATAAGTGTCTGTGTGGACTTATGACCTCATTTCTCCAGAACCACCAAATAAGATGGGAAAAAATACAGAGACTGCTCAATGATTCTCCAAGGTGGCTCACCATTGCCCTTGGCATGCTGGGGAGTTCACACAGCTCCTGCCAGCTCTTTATAGCTATCTTCCCCTTGCTTCAGCTACTTCAGTAGGAATATAGTTTCTGGACCTTTGCCCATGTCTCTGTAAAGGCTACTGGGGAAGGATATGAGTGGAGGATAGCAGGACTGTCTGGCCAGTGTGGTAGAGCAGGGTGGGCCCGAGGATGGTAGGATGAGAACATCAAAATAGGCTTTACATCCCTTTCAGGTCTTCTTAACAGAGACTTTCATCTCATTTTTATATAACTTAATGAATTCCTCTCATGCCCAGAAAGTTACCCTCCCTGTATGGCAGCCTGTGTCAAGTATGCTCTAAGAAAACCCAATGTATCTGGGAAGATAAACAACCTATGTTGGACTACACTGTCTTCATTTTATAAGGTTACTACATTTCCCCCCTCCTCCTGTGGTATTGGGCATCAAACCCACGGTCTTAGGTAGGACTCAAGCTCACAGTCCTCCTGCCTCAGCCTCTTTCAGTGCAGGGATTATAGGATGCATCACCATACCTAGGGTGTGTATGTGTTGGGGATGTGATACTGGTTCTTTTTTTTTTTTTTTAAATTTTTATTATTTTTTCTTGTTTCAGAACTTTTGTTTGTTTGTTTGTTTGTTTATTTATATGGTCGGCTCAGCCTGCCCTCAAGGCAGGGCTGGCGTAGCATGTGGTGCTGGGGATTGAACCGCGATCCCTAAAGCCGCCTAAGCTTTGCTAAGCAGGCGCTTTAGACCACTGAGCAATCCTGCCAGGCCAGATACTGGTTCTTAAAAGCCACAGTCTTCACACTTATCTACATCCCTAGCTCTTTTAAGACAGGCTGTTACTAAGCTGGTAAGTTGTACAGGCTTGTGGTTTTCCTGCCTCAGCCTCCCAGAGTGTTATGATTTAAATACCAGTACTGTATGGTTTTTATGGTATATATTATTTCTGGAAAGTTCATTTTCTGAGTTTAAAATCATTGACTAAAAAAAAAAAAAAAAGTCACTGACTACTTGACCAAAGTATAAAAACAAAAATTCTTAAAACTGAAGCAAAAAGAACTTTGCAAATTTGTTATAACTCTATGTTAGATCTGGAGGGTAGAGTCTGACAGATGATTTTTCCAAGATGTTTACACAGAGAGAAGCATGATCAGGGAAAGTGAGTGATTTGCTTCTGATTTCTTAGATAACCAATATCATACTCCCGGCCCAGGAAAATAGCAAGTTAGAAAATTTTGACTATGTTGAGTTTTCTAATCCCAAGATTATTTTTCCAAACATGTGTTTGTTTACACATTGTTTTCTCCTTCAGATCAACTTCTCTCTTGATACACAGAACTATACATATATATGGATGTACAAACATGCACATATGACTAATATAACTGCTGCATATCCTAGGGAATTCTATCACCTCCATCCCGGATGAAGCATTCAATGGATTACCAAATCTGGAAAGGCTTGATCTGAGCAAAAATAATATTACTTCTTCAGGCATAGGTCCAAAAGCCTTCAAGGTAATCACATGCACCAACATGTGTATAACAATCCACGTGAACAGCTTCATTGACTTGTACTAGCTGCAGTTTTCTTGTGCATTAAAGAAGTTCCTTCTCTGATATCCCTAAACTGCATTAAAATGTTATTTCCCTCCCTCTCCCTCTCCTAGGATTGTAGCTATGTGCCACTATGTCTGGCACGGTGAAAGTAATTTGTTGTAATTTTTTGTTTCAAATTATTATTGAAAGTAATTTTTTAAATATATTTTTAGACTTACCTTACATGTGCCTGCATAAATGTATCAGTGGTATGACTAATGCTTTCAGTTTATGGGGTACTTTTCTTCCCAAGTAGTAGAAAACATTGATATCTGATGCCTTAGCATATGAAGCATTGTCTAGGAATAAAGCAGGGCTTATAGGAAATCTCCATGAGCATTTTCAGACCACCAGTACACTGCTTTCATATTTTTGGACAACAGGCAAAATCTGGTGAAACTATGTTCTGGAAAAATAGAGGGGTGCACATGAAAACTACCATTTGGTGAGATGGGATAGAGGAGGAAAAAAGAAAGGATAAGAAATTGTAGAGTAAACCTTTGAAGGAAATAGATCTAACTAAAAATCTTTTTAGAAAAAAGGAAAAGAAAGGATCAAGAAATTTTAGGGCAGCACAAATAGGAGATAGGAAAGGTTAAAGTATGTAAGTGTAAAGGAAAACTCATAAATGTGTGTCTTAAGAACCATAAGTAAGTCGGGCGTGGATCGGTGCGAGTTCGAGACCAGCCTGGGCTACAAAAGTGAGCTCAAGGCCAGCCTCAACTGCATAGTGAGACCCTGTCTCAAAAAGACAAAAAAAAAAAAAAAAAAAGAACAACCATAAGTAAAACATTACATAGCACTAGCTCAAAGTTTGTTCCTCTGGTTGGCCCCACTGGGTCTTCCATCTACTGACAACTCTCACCCATCACTGGTCTCTGCTATTCTTTGATCCTATTTCTCTTCTTTTTTTGTCTTTTTGAGACAGGGTCTCGTTATGCAGTTGAGGCTGGCCTTGAGCTCACTTTTGTTTGTAGCCCAGGCTGGTCTCGAACTCACACCAATCTTCCTGCCTCAGCCTCCCGAGGGCTGGGATTATAGGCGTGAGCTACCACACCCAGCTGATCCTGTTTCTCTTCTGAAGTCTGAGCAGACATAAAACAGGCCTCCCAGTACCTGATTCAAGCTGCTTCTCATTGAGCAACAGCTGATAGCAGGAGCCATATATCATGTATTTGACCAAGAAAAAAATATTGCAGCAGATCACCACCTTTTCTTGTCTGTTACAAATCTGAAACTAGAATATCATCACTGGAGAAGTGAATCATTTCACATGGCTTCATGAAAGCCTGCTTAACTTCAGTTCTCCATTTTTGTTGTTGCAGGTTTAGCCAAAACATGAGATTATAAGTACGGAAATGCATTTTTCCAGGTGGTCAGTTGTTTGCATAACACATAGGAATAGTTTGGGATATGTGAACACTTGGTTTTGAAAAATTTACACAGAAAATAGTGTTATATTATGATCTTTTTCCTATCAGTGTTAGATATAAAATAGAGCTTTATAAATATGACTTAAAAATCAGTCTTAGCTCTATACATCCATTAGTCAGACTAATACATGATTCATGTAATTTCTATCTATTGCTGTGAAGGTAAAGACCTATCAAAATATGACTGATACATTAGTTATAGTAGCTTTCCTTTGTACTTTCTTTAGCTTTTTTTTTTTATTCTTTAGCTTTCTAAAGCTGCAACATAAATAAGGGTAAGTGGAATTAAAAAGTCATCAATGTAGTTTGCTGCAAATGTATAAAAATAAAAGTTATTACTACAGTAATATTTACTCAGCAGGGTGAGTGTAGTAATGTGAACAAAAGACTGGTATGTTTTTGTGAGACTGTATTGTCCTTACTTCAAAAATACCAACTGTGTGAAAACTGTATAGGTGAGCAGATAAAAATGGTAATTTTGATATTTGCTTTTTAAGCTTCTGAAGAAGTTAATGCGTCTGAATATGGATGAAAATAATTTAGTACACATTCCCTCAGAATTACCATCTACCTTAGAAGAACTCAACATCAATGAAAATAATCTTCAAGCTATTGATGAAGAAAGTTTTTCAGGTATTTAACATCTTTTTTTCTGACATGTTTTCTTAGAGTCTTCTGTTGTCATTTGGAAATCTGATTTACAGCATTACTAAATGTATAATTTAAAAATGTTTTAAATCATTACCATTTAAATAGATAAAAACTTACTGACTAGTAATACTTTAAGTATACTTCATATTGTTTACTATCTTTAAAAAGAACACTAACCTTTTTAACCACGAAGCATAAAATGTAAAGCTAGATTATTATGCTGACCTATATATATATATATATTTTTAAATTTTACTTATTTTTCCTTGTTTCAGAACCTTTATTTGTTGATTCACTCATTTTTATGGCCGGCTCAGCCCGCCCAGAGGGCAGGGCTGGCGCAGCATGTGGTGCCGGGAATCGAACCGTGGTCCCTGAAGCCGCCCAAGCTTTCCGAAGCAGGCTTTAGACCACTGAGCCATTCCGCCGGGCCCCTTATGCTGACCTATAAAAGGCTTAAATCAACACCTTCTGACATTGCCAGTTCCAGTAACCCACTACAATTGTGGAATATTGTACTATATATACAACTACTTTCTCTTAGTTCAGTGAGAAATTTTTGTACCAATCATGTCAGCACCCTGTACTCTGAATAACTACCACAAGGACAACAATAGGCATTGTAGTAATTATTGGAGATATACTACTAACGTGTTTAGAAATCTCATTGTTATTTCTTATTAAAAGTAATAAAATAAATGAACTCAAAAAAAAGAACACTAATCTTAAATAAAAGTTTCAATGATTCTAGGTTCTCATCATGTAGCAACTCTTCTACAAATCCATAATATCTAGAGAATTGTACTAAATAGTGCCCACACTGCCATCAACTTTGGTGCTTTGTACTGGTATTTTTGTTGGTTCTTATGGACTGGTGATTGGGCTTCCTTCATCTCCCCATACACAATTTATGCTATGCCTATGAAAACATGTTATTTTAATTTGCCATGTGTTTGAACCTAAAACCAAGCATATGAGAATTGTGTGAATGGTAGGAATACACAGTTGTGTATGAGGCTGAGGTACTGTCATTTAGTGAAGGCAGTTATCCTCCTGGTAGTAGCTTGACTTTGGCAGCTCTGTTCCTATGAGTGTGAATTGGCCCTAGGTTCCTGCTACTCCCACATTTTATGGTGTGTAGAATGTGGTTGTGGCCATGGGCTGGCTTTCTGAAGGACAGATTTTGTACTAAGAAGGGTTTGAACCTGTAGGAACTGGGCTTGTTTCTGGACCACGTGAAATAGCTGACATACACATAATGTAACCCTACAAAAGAGGCTGGATCACATTTCACTCTTCACAGAATCTAGGTGACATTTTTAATTAAATGGTATGCTTCCTTAAAATAAAGACTGCCTATATTTTTCTTTTGTCTTTCTATTTAATTATCTAGCAGAGCTCTTGAGATATAGTACTGTTTGTTTGTTTGTTTATTTATTTATTTATTTTTTGAGACAGGGTCTCGCTATGCAGTTGAGGCTGGCCTTGAGCTCACTTTTGTAGCCCAGGCTGGTCTCCAACTCACATCGATCCTCCTGCCTCAGCCTCCCCAGTGCTGGGATTACAGGCATGTGCCACCATGCCCGGCGAGAGATAGTACTGTTAACCTTATTTAATTTATTTAAGTCTCTGTTAACTTAATTTGAAACATATTTTTATATAACTGTTGATAAACCTAGCATTTCCAACTGTTTCCCTTAGCGCTAAGAAACTTCACAGGAACAGAACATTTCTGCCGATGAGAATAGTCATAAAAATTGCCAAATCTGAGTATTGCACAGTTAAGGAAATACTCAATTTCCAGATGCATTTTAAAGATACACTTGAAAAACATTAATAAACCCAAATTTTGATGTGCTTTGTCATATGTAGAAAATTTCATTTCTGGAAAATTTCATTTTTGTTTCATTAAACAGAGAATGGAATGAATACAGAATTTAGAACAATATACTAAGAGGCTAATATAAACTATATGTGAGTTTTACATTTGTGCTATCAAAATGATAGCTTACAAAAATAAACTTCTATATAAAAAGCAGTCTCATACTTCCTTGGAATGGTTCATGTATAAATGCTTTTATAGGGGCCCGGCAGGATAGCTCAGTGGTCTAAAGTGCCTGTTTGGGAAACCTTGGGCGGCTGCAGGGACTGCGGTTCGATCCCCGGCACCACATGCTGCGCCAGTCCTGCCCTCAGGGCAGCTGAGCCGGCCATAAAAATAAATAAACAAACAAAAGTTCTGAAACAAGAAAAAAAAATAAAATAAAATAAAAATAAAATAAAAAATAAATGCTTTTATATTCCCAGAGTATTGATGTGTAGTACAAGGTGAACTGGCTGCCTGTCCTCCTAACTGCCAAACTCCAAGCATAGTGGAGGCCTCAATCTCATGCTGGTGGCCAGAAAGGAAGTTCTCTGCTGTTCATTTGCCCTGAAAACTTTCCTGCACTTCCTGGGTGGGATGGGCTATTAGTCTTTCTGTTGTACTGCTCTTGTGAGTGCTGTTTCCTTGGCTGGGCCAGCTGCTGAGCCTTGAGTCCTGCAGCTGTGCACAGTGGGTACAGCTGGCTGGCAGTGGGCAGGTGAGCTCAAGCATAACACCTGTGTGTTCACCTGACTGTTTCCACCTAGAAGTTCCTCTTACTGCTATCTAAATCTTTCCATCCTTAAGAGCATACCACTTCAACACCACTCAAATATACACTACTTTCTTTTTAAATCATCCAGCATTTATCATCTCTACTTCTCATGTAACTGTTTTCGCTAACACCTAAATGTAGGACTAAGTTGTGCAGGACATTCTATGCAATGCTTGTGACAAACCAGAAAATAACCTTTACTTGGGAATCTTGGCCACACTCTGAACCTCAGTGGCAGATGCCACTGGTTATGTCATTGTTAACTGGTCAGTGGTTTACCTTGAAGCTTCCAACTGACTTGGATGATACCACTCCTGGTCCAGTGAGAGAGGTGTGTACTTTCTTGGTGTTTAATCTGAATGACTGGATGTTTTGATCATCTTTTTTTTCTTTTAATCAAAAATTATGGGCAATAAATGAATAACTATACAGAGAATTGACTGTTCTGCTTTGCTACTAACTCCCTTGGGACTTGCCAGAGAGAAAGAATGTTCCTTTCTATGACCTATCATGCTGCCAATTCACCCCAATCTGTCACTGCAAATACTTTCAATGACTTTTCCTAAAGCTAAAGCTCTAGTCTATATGTATCTTAATTCTAAATCCCAGCTTGGCAAACATGGCTGCTAGAGATATCCCTGACACTTTTTTCCTGTCTTCTTTCTCCTCCCTCTTGTTTCTGTTAATTATAAACATATTTTATAACACTTAAGTTATTCTCTGCATTGTGCATTTTGTCTTAGTTGAAGTGTGCATCTGAAATGTGCCAAGAACTTAGGAATAGTACTTATGGGGCAGGGAAAGGACAAAGATAAGGAACCTATATACCTTCACATAAAGTGAACTTTTATACATGAAGGCTATAAGAACTGCAGTTATTTTTCTTCTCTCTTTTATGATACCAGGGATCAAACCCAGGATCTCGTGCATACTAAGCAAATGCTCTACTATTGAGCTATGCCCTAAACCCAAATTGCATAGTTTTCCCAATTATTCTAATATTCTTACAATTTTACTTTTGTAGACTTAAATCAGTTGGTCTCCTTAGAATTGGAAGGAAACAATCTCAGTGAAACCAACGTCAATCCTTTAGCTTTCAAACATTTGAAGAGCCTATCCTACCTGCGCTTGGGAAAAAATAAATTTAGAATTATTCCACAAGGACTTCCTGCTTCTATTGAGGTACTTATATCTTTCTTCTAACATTTTAAATATATTTTAGATAAAATATACTACAGCAAAAGAAATAGTGTCTTTGAGCCGGGCATGGTGGCGCACACCTGTAATCCCAGCACTCCGGAGGCTGAGGCAGGAGGATTGGTGCGAGTTCGAGACCAGCCTGGGCTACAAAAGTGAGCTCAGGACCAGCCTCAACTGCATAGTGAGACCCTGTCTCAAAAAAGACAAAAAAAAAAAAAAAAGACAAAAAAAAAAGAAATAGTGTCTTTTAAAAACTATGGTAATGTATATTAAACTAGGTAGTTTTTGGTGCTGTATACAATTTTTTAAAATAATATAAGCATTACATACCCCTGATAAAGTGAAAAATGATACTACTGACAACTCTTAAAGGGCAAGAGGAACTAAGAATCTGAACAGAAATCACAACTTGCAAATGGTACCCCAGATTTAAGATAGTTCAAACTGTCTCACTACAAAGTTCAATGAAGAATAGCTCACACTCTGTTAGCACCCCCATCTCCACTTAGAAGTTCCAGGTAAAACCACAGACACTCTTAGCAAATAGCAAATGGCTGATGCAAGAATTATACCAAGAAGGCCTTGCCTGTTCCTGTAACTCTATAGCTTATAAATTTTGACTAGCTTCTACCAAGACTGTCATGTGATAAACTCTAGGCCCAATGCACTATCTTTGTTTTAATCTTTCTAAAACTATTCCTAACAGATCCCAGGAAGTCTTTGACTAATGAATGTCTACACTCTGCATATCCTGCATTAGGAACAGTGACGTTCACAGAGTCTATAAATATTGGCAGACCCAGGTGGAACACAGGTTTCCTTATCTGAGCTCTGTTTCTACCACACCATGTGATCATCCCACCAGAAGGCCACCTACTATGACTTCATGCTGATCAGAATCATGTGGGTTCCAAAGATATACAAATTCCTGAATCTATCCCAGATAATCTAAGTCAAACTCTTTGGGGGGAAAACTACAATTTAGAACTTTTAAAAAGACCATTAGACAATGCTTACCACCAGTGAAACACACACGTGACTTGGATAATACAAAAGATCACATGCCCTTCCCTATGTCTAAATTTCCCATCTTGGCTTTTCTTGCCAATCCAGAAAGTGCTGTGTATACAAGTGCTATAAATCCTTCTAAACTCACTGCTGCATGCCACTCTCATCTCATTACATATCTAAAGACATATCATTCTTTCTCATAACTGTGAGTAATCTAGGTATGGAAAAGTATGCCAGGACTTACTTAACTAGCCCCTTATTGGCATACATTTAGGCTGGAACTAATACTTTAATAAGCTAATCAGGTATTCCTAACACACAATCACATTTAGGAACCACAGATTTAGCTCATGTATTAATTATATATGGAGGTAAAAGCAAGGATCAGAAAACTGCTTTACCCCTTGCTAACAAATACCACAATTAAGTGACAAAAGGAAAAGTTACCATGGCAGGAACAGAAAGTTACATTGAAAGTACATACTAATTCTATTTCTGCATTCTAACCAGAACAAGCAAAATTTTATAATGCATTTTTGCTTAGTAAAAAAATTAATTTTAAGGCAAACTAAGTTTAACTTAAAGACAAATAGCTCTTAAAATTTCTATCAGTTCTAGTAAACTTCACTGTGATTCTAAATTAGAGTTCTCAATTCATTAACTCTAAATTAAATACAAGTATGTTTGGAATGTGAACCTAAAAATACTACAGAGCTCATGGAGCACTAGGAAGATGCCCTGGAGCTAACAGCTCTGCTAGGAAGAGCATCTTTCATATATTAGTCTTAGAACCATGGGTAAACAGCATCATCTCTGTGGGTCTGAGCTACTTAACAGTGCATGGAGATAGTAATTGCTACTTTCCAAATTTTTAAAATCCAAATGAGATTCTAAGTTTTGCAAATTGTATATGGTATGCTGAATCTTGCAACTTATTATTGTTTAAGAGCTAAATAAAAACAACTTAATTTCATGAACAGATATAGTTCAATTTATTTTACAGGTTACAAAATCTTACAACTTAAAACCATGAACTCAGATAGTACTGAGAATAGTCTTCATTACAACTTTAGTATCTGTAATATTGAACATATTTATTAACAAATACAAATGGAAAAAATAATATTCTTTTCTCTTAATTAATTATAGGAATTACACCTAGGAAATAACCAAATTGAGGAAATAACTGAACTTTGTTTCAATTATACAAGAAAGATCAATGTAATTGTACTACGCTATAATAAAATAGAAGAAAACAGAATTGCTCCTTTAGCCTGGATAAATCAGGAGTAAGTCTATGATGTTATTTAACTTTCCCACCATCTTTGTGAATCCTTACCCTACCCTAACTTGGTCACTTCACAGAATTTCTAAACTGTCCACTACATGATGTTAAGATAACTACTGCCTGCCTAATGGGCACCCTACTGCTTGGCAGGTGGTGAACTAGTAAGAAATGACTTCTGAGTATAACCCACAGTTGCTGCTTTTGTTCTGCCTCCTTCACAGGGAAGAAGGAGGCTTACATGGAATAATTCCCTATGTAAAATGAGGAAGAAATGTGCCACCCTGTTCCTTATCACTATTAGAGAAAAACAAGCTCCAATAGCCAGGCCTGTCCTCTTAATCTACTATCCTCTTTTGTTCAAACTATTTCTCCATTGCAAGTCTTACAAAATAGATTTTAAAGGCTGGGCCTGATGGTGCAGGCAGAAATTAGAACCCTTTGTCTTAGGTGAGAATCAACAGACTGCTGTATCCCTCAGTAAAGAGAAAAGGAGGTGGAGGGAAGTCCTGGTAACATGTACAACTGATAATCTGGACATATACTGTCTGTCCCGGAAGGACATATCTGGATGGCACAGCCTAGGACATTAGTCACTCAGACGTAGCAAGGGAAGTGATGGAAGGTCTTTGGAGCCAACTGGAGGATAAATGAGCATTCCCTGTGAGAGGGAAAGTCTATATCAGGCATTTCAGGGAATGCTCCTGAAACCAACCAGGGATCTCACCACACTCTTGGGATCCTCTAGTCAATAACAACTTCTAGACCTCTTGGTCTCACATCAAGTCCCAAGTATGCTAGATCTTCAAATCAAATGTGGAATGAAAATATGGGAGAAAACATAAATCTTGCAAAAAACTCCAAAACAAAAGGTTAAAAAAAAAAAATCCTAGGCAGAACTAAGGACTCACAGATTTCATTTCTGATTCAATAGTTTGATCATAGAAATATCTGGAGAACATTTTTCTGTCACTGTGACTTCCTTGTTACCCCAAGGAGCTGAGTCTTCCCTCCTGCACTCTGGATGAAACATTTGTCTGGGAGGCATCATGGGTGCTTGTAAGAATGTGAGCCAGGAAGCCAGCCAGACCTAGGTGAGCACAGGAAATTCATGTTTAGAATCATCACTGCAATATGGGACTTAACAGCAAAACAGACCAGCATCACAACTGACCTTGTCAAAATTCAGAGCTACTAATCGCTATCTGATATTGGCTCCCTAGTATATTCATACCCTTTCTCTGCTGCAGAAACCTAGAATCGATTGATCTCTCCTACAACAAGCTCTACCGTGTTCCCTCCTACCTACCCAAGTCTCTGCTGCACCTTGTGCTCATGGGGAACCAGATTGAACTGATCCCAGGCTATGTGTTTGGCCACATGAAGCCAGGCCTAGAATACTTGTACCTGTCATTTAACAAACTCACTGATGATGGCGTGGATCAAGTTTCATTCTATGGAGCATATCATTCTCTGAGAGAGTTATTTCTGGATCATAATGGCTTAAAGTGTATACCACCAGGAATTCAGGAAATGAAAGCACTACATTTTCTGAGGCTGAACAACAATAAGATTCGGTAAATGTTCGCTTTTTCAAATATCAATTTAAATTGTGTGACAAAATATATATGATTCAACAACTATGATATGAATTCCAGGATTTAAGGGCAAAGGGAATGCTATGGACCTGAGTGTGGTAGGGCATTTCTGTAATCCTAGCACTCTGGAAGACTGGGACAGGAGAATGATGAATTCAAAGCCAGCCTGGGCAATTTAGCACAAACCTGTCTCAAGGGAGAAAAGAAATGTCTGAGGATAGCTCAATGCAAAGGCTCAGAGTAAAATCTCCAGCATTGCAAAAACAAACAAAGGAAAAAAAAAGTATTAACGGCTTGCTTAAACAATAACAATGCTAGTAATTGTTAAAGTAGGGTGATGGGTACAATAACCTAATCTCTCTTACCTTTTTCCTATCTATAAAATTCCAAATTAAATCCCTTAAAAACAAACAAACAAACAAACAGAGAAAGGTTCAAAAGTGAATAGCCAGGAGTAGTAACACATGTCTTAATCCTAGCACTCCAGAAGGCTAGAGCAGAAGTACTCCAAGTTTGAGTCTTTCCTCATATTAAGAAACTTGGTAAGACCCCCCCCCCCCCCACACACATGAAAGGTGAGAATGTAAGTCAGTAAAAAGGCTCTGGTTCAATCTCTAGTACTAGAGTGGTCAGAAGAGAGAAGCAAGATAGTAGAGGTAAGAGGCAGGGGTGGGAAGAACTTTGTAAGATTCTATTTCAGAATTTTTTCACAGGTCATGCTATATGTATACCCCATATTATAAGGCATCAGAAGGCATGCAATATTCCACTTCTAGTGATGCTCAAATTTATTAGTGTATTTAGATGGTCACAACCTGGTGTTCTAATTGCAGAATTTCCCTTTTATCAATCACTGAACCAATGGTTTCACTCAGATATAACTATAACTTGAACCTATAATGAAATTTTTCTTTGTTATTCTTTTTATACATCTTAGCTGAAAGTACTGAGTAAAGAACTTTTGCTCTTCAAGTGGAACTATTTTTGTTTTATTCTGAGAAGGACAAATAGTTCTTTCCTTCAAATTGTCACTCAGAATAAGAACTTGGTGTTATGGTTTGTGTCTAGGTGTCACACTAAGCCAGAGACAGAAAGCCAGTGATGGAGGAAGGGCCAGTGTTGGCCTTTTGTAACAACCTACTTGTGCAGGGGCTCACTCCAAAAGACCTGTATGGATCCCTTCTAAGGGCAATGCCCCAGTACCAAAGTCACCTTTCACCTGGGGCTATCTTGTAAGGTTCCACCAAATCTTAACATTGCCACAATGAGGACTAAGCTTCAGCATATTTATCTCAGGGGATGAACCATATATCCACACCATAGCACAACATGAATTATTTTAAAATCACAAGTAAGTGCCAGCCAGACAGCTCAGTGGACTAAAGTATCTGCTTAGGCAGAGTGCAGTGGCCAGGGTTCTATCTCCCAAGTGCTATGCCGGTCCTGCCCTGGGGGTGCGCTGAGATGGAGATTGAGAGTGGGTGTGGTGGTGTGCTCTTGTAATCTCAGTGCTTGGGAGGTTGAAAGCGGGAGAATTGTTGAGTCCGATCTATGTAGTGAGACTCTGTAGACCCAGTACCAAATACATTTAAAAAATAGATAAACATTAAAAAATAAAATGACAAATAAGATTACTTTTAGTGTGACCATGTTTCATTTGAGTGTATTTATAGTTTCATTTTTCACATTAAGATCTTTGATATAGTTGGGATTTATTTTAATGTGTGATATGACAAAAGGGTCAAACTTTAAGAACAAAGGCTTTTAAAGAAATAAGAAACTTAGTTTCTAAATCACAAAACCCTTGGACCACTTATGACTTGCTCTCTATTTTTCTTTAGGAATATTCTTCCAGAACAAATCTGTAATGATGAAGAGGATGATGACTCAACTTTGGAACATCTTCATCTTGAAAATAATTACATTAAAACAAGAGAAATATCACCCTATGCATTTTCATGCATAAGGTCATACTCAAGTATTGTTCTTAAACCACAAAACATCAAGTAACTCTTAAAGTTTTTTTCTGCATTTAGAAGGTTTACTTACGTAGTTATAGAATTAGGCATTAATGAGAAACATAGCCCTCATGTTATACTCAGCATCATTATGCTAGTCTGTCTGGTTTGCCAGCCCACAAATAAATAAGCAAAGGTATACATAAAAAGTAGTATTTTAGGAGTTTCAGTGAAAGTCAGAAACACTCAGTTTCCCAAATAGTTAAGACAGGAAATCAGCATGCTGAGCTAGACCAAATAAACGCTCTTTACAATGTGTTTGACATATGCTATTAACTAAGAGCTCTCCAAGTACTGCTAAAAATTATATATATTATAGTTCAAGACTAAAAGCATATAGGCAGGAAAAAATTAGGTGAAATGGACGAATACTGATGTTTACCATGATGTTAAAATAGTGAATCATGAATTACTTCAGCATTAAATTACTTCAGTTAGGCTTTCTTCCTTCTATTCACTGCATGTGTGAAATTATAGCACTATCACAGTGCTAACTCCCTGGTTTGGATCTTGGTACTATAAGTTAACATGTTAACTTCCCTGTTAACGTAAAGGAAGCTAGCAAGAAGTATGGAAATGAATTCCACCCCATTTTTCAAAATTTTGTAAGTATAAAATTATTTTTTAAAACACAAAGAGCAGTACTTTGAGATCAACTTCACTATTTTTCTTTCACTCATCATGTAAAGCAGCAGAATTAGCTAAAAATACAAATTAATTACTCTTACCTATAACCTTAGCTAAATATAAATATAATACATACTTTTTAAAAGTTTGTTAAATTGGTTATAGTTAGCACCTATTTCCTTTGCCCTAATTTGCTGAAATGTATCCTTTTAGTCAATTTAACCAAATATAAAACTATGTTTACTTTGTACTAGACCCTACCAAAACTGTACATTAAAGTTTTAATTATAGTGACCTTTGTCTCTGTACTGCCACAAAAATTTAAGACACATACATACACTTCATTAACTTCTTTTACTATTCTTAGCTTTAAATAAACACTAGACTCAGAATTTAAGTTCTTGCCTACCATGGGAAGCTTCCTCTAATTTTTCAGGTGTTAGTATCTGTTAAAACTTTTTAAATTCATTCCTTCCTTTCTTCCTTCCTTCCTTCCTTCCTTCCTTCCTTCCTTCCTTCCTTCCTTCCTTCCTTCCTTCCTTCCTTCCTTCTTTTGCAACAGTGTTTCACTATGCAGCTTGGACTCAGTGATCCTCCTGTTTTCAGCCTCCCCAGCACTGGGAATACAGGCATGCACCACTACTCCTAGTCTCAAGGGCTAGCTCAGCCTGCTGACTACAAGGTATGTGGTGCCAGGGACTGAATCCTGCTCCCTGCACTTGCCTAAGCAAGTGCTTAGTGTGCTGACCTATTTCACTGGCCTTTTTTTTTTCCAAGTATTTTTGAGACAAAAATCTTACTATGGAGTTCAAGATATTCTTGAACTCATGTACCCTAGGCTGGCCTTGAACGCTTAGTGATCCTTCTACATCAGCCTCCCAAACATAGAGATCACAGGCATGTTGCCCTTAAGCTCAGACAGTACTTTTTCTTAGTATCCAGGATTCTGAGATTTGAACAAGAATAACATATGAAGATGACTGTTAAATTCATGGGTCAAGTGGTTAGAGTAGAATAGAATAAAAATAATAGAATCTTATGCCAACAAAACATTTAGATTCAAACTTAATTTAGGGATGAATTAGCATCACTAATTTAAATTGGCAAACTGAACTCAAGGCAGGTAAAAACAAGAAGATAAGGTTACACATTCCTCTAAAAAGAATTTTTGTGCAAACCTTTTGTTGCATAGATAAAAATGCATTGACAAGGGCTGGGTGTGATGGCGCATGCCTGTAATCCCAGCACTTTGGAGGCTGAGGCAGGAGGATCAGTGTCAGTTCAAGACCAGCCTGGGCTACAAAAGTGAGCTCAAGACCAGCCTGGACTGCATAGCGAGACCCCGACTCAAAAAGACAAAAAAGACCCCCCCCAAAAAAAGCATTGACATAAATGCTTTAAGGCCATCTATGCCATAAACAATATTCGCTCCAAAGGGAACTCAAATTGAAGGAGTCACTGTAATAAACATTTTTAGATGATATAAGAGACAAAATACTGAACCATTCCTTGCTTCCTTATTAAGACTTAATTTTACTCATTTTAATTTACTCAGCCACATAGCAGATGCCACTTTAAAGATGGAGAAAAAAATGGGTCAGATGAATTCTCCTCTCTGGAAAATCAATAAACAGGAACATCAAGTAGTAGGCAAGTGCTATGTGTCAGTCAAAGGAGAAAACAATGGGCTCAGACCCCCTTTTCCTGGACCCAGGGACACTCAGAGAAAATGTAGGCACCTCAAAGAGCTTGCAAACACAGAAAGCAAGGCTGGTGTGTGTACAGCACACACTGTGGATTGCTGTGCACATCTTTTCCTAATACTATGAAGAGAGCCAAAACTCAGAATGACCCAAGTAAAACTTTGCTCTTGAATTGGAAGTCATTTATTTTATCTCCTTTTCATAAACATGTTCAGCATGAAACTTGTTCAGCCTTGAAATTTCACCATGTTCTGCATGCTATATTTTAATTCCATAAAAGTGATAAAATAGTGATAAATGTCATTTGAGCATTTTTCACATATCTATCTATCTATCTATCTATCTATCTATCTATCTATCTATCTAATAAACATTAGGGTGGCCTCATAAGTATACTGTAATTACCAACATATATGTGTGGTTAGGAAATCCTAGCCTACACATAGTCTAAATATATTAATGGAGTGTCTTATCTTTGCATACATGTACAAGAAATGCTAACTGTATTTTGAACTTTGAGATTGGTTTTATTATACATATGAATATGTTTAAAGCACTGAGATATGACATAGTGAGATACACAGCTAGCCTAATGTCATAAAGAATCATTACACCATAAACCAGAAGACCTGGAAGCCTATCTTCTACAATGAGTGGTCAATTATGCAGTCCTTTAACTCTTCTGGGATTTATTTGAATCAGTTCTAAAATATATTTATCAACATGATCAGTAGAGTAGTTTTCATACATGGCTCACTGAGGGTTGTGTGTCACTGATGAGGGATCAAGGGCACTTCTTTCTTCAAACCAAATAGCTTTTCTGTTATCAGAAATGGTCGCCACATCTGCTTTTTGAGTGATGGAAAGAAAACCTTTTGGAGTGTCCAAACTACAGCCCAAAATTCACTTGTTTATCACAAAGTTCCAACACTGAAATTAAACCTCAATACTAAGGTTTTAGTTTAGAAAAACACAACTCATACATTAGTATCTTCTGTCTTAAAGACAGCATGTGTGCCATAGAACTGCCACCACTGGCCAAGGTAGTATGTAATTGACATGCATACTAGATTTTGTAATCCATGAACATGTGCCCCTCATCCTTCCCTTATCCCCAGCTCCATCTACATTCCCACAGCACCTGGAGAACTTTGGCATTAACCTTTCAGAGTTCTAGCACAGTTGGGAAGATTAGTCCTTCATACATTATTGGCCTTCAGATTCCAATGCTCCTGCTGAAGGGAGTGCCATACTGGTGTAGAGCTCCCAGACCTCCCTGCAGAACAGGCACTAAAGACATTAGTATGCATAGACAGCACATTGGAGTGACAAAATATGCAGGTGAGTATGAACTTAAGTTGATCTGCTGACTGTGAAGTCTATACTTTCATGTTGGATTGAGCTGAGGGTTTGCATAAAAAGTCTGGGGAACCTGAGCACCATCCAATAAAGGCCATGAATCATGGCAGATGATACTCAACTGGAAAACACAAGACAGAATGTGGCAAGTGTTGCCAACACAGAGGTGGAAGACACTGAAAACTTGAACTGGCTTTGTCAAATGGTGGCACATACATAATCTTAGAAGCCTTCCTCATTAACCCAGACTTAATTATTACTTAAGATGACTACTTTCATTAAAGTAGGGAAAACTATCTATAATGTTATACAGCTGAAACCTGCATATGCACAATATTCTCTAGTTGGTACAGATACCGCTAGATATCATCAGGGGAAATCAATGAGAAATATTATTCCTATCAGGTATGTCAATGTGAAAATTATTAATACTGCCTTATAAATTATTCTTATAACTTTTGTTTTTTGGGGGTACTGCAGATGAAACCCAGGACTACACACATGCTTAGCAGCAAGTACTCTCTAATCTAGTCACATGCCCAGTCTTAATCCAGTATTTTTTCAATAAACCATTTTATAAACTTTGAATTTGTAGTATGTTTCCTACTTATGAACATTACAGTTGTGGACTTTCACAGATATAAACAGACTTTGAGTTATGAACATTCACAGATGATAATAAATCATGGAAGTAGCTTACATGTCTGTGATAGTGTAGAGTACAGTAAAATTGCAGACTTACTCTATTTTTGTGTGTGTGCTTGTTTTTTTGTGTCTGCTTTACATTATATATTTGTGTCAAAGGTGTGTAAGACTCATTTTGTTTGACTTACCAAAAACTTTGACTTACAATGTTCTCCTGTTATGGAACTCATTTGTAGTCAGGGTCTTACTGTACTTAGAAATGAACATTAATAACTTATGATAATACTTGTTTTAAGATTAAGATTTGATAAGTATATGAAATTTGCACAGAACAGAAGGACTGCTGACCCTAACTTCAAAGGAAGAACAAAGCAGCCAAATTCACTGGTTTCTATGACTTGAGTCTCTGACCTGCCAGAGACAGCTTCTAGGCACAGGAAGAGCCTTGCTTAAAGTTCAGCCCCCCAGAAAGGCTCTGCAAGCCACAGCATCTGTGCTACCATCCCAGGAAAAATCTATGCTAGGTTTGTATTGAATAGCTGGTGCTACTAGGTAGCTATTAATTATTTCTTCGTGTATGTGGGTGTTACACAGTAGCTGGCTGGAGGGAATTATCTTGTTTCTTCCCTTCCACCCTCCCAAAAGTATAATAGAATGCAGGCAAACACAGATAATGCATTTCTTAGGCCTTACACTCTGTGCCAAATATTGTGGGTGCTAAAATGGCTGCTGAAGAAAGAAATAGTTCTATCTCCCTGGTCTCCAGCATAAATTGCTTTGCCTCATGAGTTGTCCAAAGTTGACATTAGCCTCAATCCTGAACAAAACAGAAGATCTGCAAAATGTAATAATTTTCAAAGGAAATGTGAGAAGCTAAATGGAAAAAGATTATACAGGGTCATAAAATTAATTAGAAATAATTTCTCTTATCAATATTTCCTTACATGGAAAGTATAAAGTATATTTGTTAAACAATTAAATCATGCTTTGAAAAGTGCTGATACTTAGCATTCGGTATGGTTGTTCTGTGTGTAGTAATAGTATTCTAAAGCCCATCATTTAAACATACTGTGAATTACTACCTTCCTAAGATGCTGACTTAATGAATACTACGATCTATAGTCTAAGTGAAACCTCAGAGGATAAGATAATTCTATATGATATCCATCCTAGAGTAAAAAGTTTTTTCACAGAAGTAGTTACAGACTCAGAGATGACCAAACAATGACCTTGATCATTCAAAAATACTAAAACTGCCAATGTCCATAAGTTTCTGGTCAGCTCTAACCTAATACTACATGACCATCAGAGCACCTTTAAGCCCTAGAAGTATGTGAAATAAATATTCTTAGAGAGATTCTTATCTTGTGGTTAAAAATAAGTATTGTGGGTCTGAGCTGCAATTAGTATTAGCCACACATATTGTTGAGTAACTTGGACTTTGGTTTCAAGCTTTCTCATTCACAAAATTGAGGAAACATCTGTGATCCATGGGTGATAGGGGAAACAAAGTGATATGCTAAGAAAGTTCTAGACACAAGGCAGGCATTAAATAGAAGTGAATTATCAATGTTACCTTAATAGAATTTCAGAAAACTGACATGCAGAGAGATAGGGGACTTGTTCAAGCTTGAAAGTCCAGGTTTTTGCAGTATTTAATTTTTGAAACAAGGGTCATATCATTTTGCTTAGGCTGGTCCCAAGTAATTCTTCTTGCCACAGACAACTGAGTAGCTAATACTACTGTACAGGCACATGCCACCACACCTGATTTGATTTTACTTAAAGTTATGTTTCTTTATATGGGCGTGGAATACCATGGAGAAAGGAGTGGGCCAGCTACGCAATGAATGTGCTTGGTATACTGCTGTATAGGACTGGAAGGTAAATACCTCAAGCACTGTGACTGAACAGACTCTGTAGATCCTACAGCCATGCCAGCAGCTGTATAAACTACTATTCTCCAGAGAAAGTGATGGATAAACAACAAAAGCTGAGTTCAATCATGTTTCTACTGTGTCATGTCCTACTCATGTCTTTGGTAAGCATAAAGCAAGTCATAGCACAGATCATCCCTGCAGGAGCTCTAGGCTAAGGGAGCCCAGTGGGTAAGGAAACTGGAACTCAAAAAGTCTAGGTATAAAAATAATTTTAACCATAGGAAAGAAAATTAATTGACCTAGAAGGGTAAGTCATTAGGATGACCCACAAAACCTAAGAAGGGAGAGAAGTGTACAGTACTTAAAATAACCAGCCAAACCAGAAAGCATTTGGTAGGTCCTGTAGATGGTTTCTTTTCTGATAAAAGAAAAAAAGAAAAGAAGGAAGGAAGGAAACTCCTGAATCAATCTCCGGTGAATCTTTGCTAGTCTCCATCATAACAGTCTGCAGTGACAGCTCATGCAGCAAACTTTGGGCAGAAGGTTGCTGTGGCTAGTGTGTTCTTTTCTCATACTATTACTGGCCTTATGGCCATTGGGTAACTGAACCTAATCCAACAGAACAAGAGGCACTTGTAAAAGGCTTTTAGAGAAAGGAAAGTCTACTGCAAACTGTACGGTCTTATGCTAGACATGTTTGAATCCATGTGTCTCAAATGAGGCTTTGGTATATTACTCAAATGTCTTTGCTTCAACATACTGAACACAAACTTTCAAGAATGGTAACTCCCACTGGAATACAGCCTGTAATGTGCTGATATTTGCTAAAGCATGAACGTTTTTAATTCAATGAGTAAAACTTCGTGACTACACAACAAAATATAAAAACTCAACTATTTCTTCTGTAAAGCTTGTTCCCTTTTCTCTGCGAAAACAGATAAAGTCAAAACTTAACCCCAGCTTATTTTTTCCTTTGCATAAAATGTGAAGAATGCAGAATCCTTCACCAGGGAAAGCAGGATTGTATTAAAAATAACATGTGATTACACTAAAAGCGTATTATTTGGAAAAGAAAGGGAATACATCATGTTATTAAAATGTCCCACTTTTGTTTCTAAGTAACAGAATCTCTGTGGCCAAATAAACTTACGTTAAACTATCAGCTGATAGTAGCAAATCTTTTTGTAAAGTGAAATCAGCTTAACGTTTGTTTATTTAGTATAAATTAGAAATTACATTCATAAATACTAAATTTATATGTGAAGCTTTTAAAGGTTAATTTAACTAATATTCAACACCCAGAATAAAGAATACATTATAAATTAGAAGTCTAGTTTGGGGCAGAGGTTCTTAACTGTCTGAGAATCCATCTGAGAATAAAGTGAAAGATATGATTTTTCTCTGCAGAAAAACACTTATATAAAAACAATTTATGTGTATCAAAAGATTTATAAAATCTTTCCACAAATCCTGCAGGGATTCATCTACTAAAGTTAAGAATCCCTGTTTAGAGCAAAGGCTTAATAAATTTTAGCATCAGCACTTTATTATAGTACAGATAAATCAAAGGATTAAAAGTAAGGCAAGTTGCCTTATTTGGCTCAATTTTAAGTGTTTATTCTCATTAATTTAGTATCATTTTCAACACTACACAAAATTTAAAGAATATAGTAAACAAGTTTATACCTTTTACCTATGTTCACCAATTAATACTTTGCCAGTCTTTTCATCTGTCTATCCAACTATATTCACATCTGCCTGTCCATTCTGCCATCTAGTAATATACTTATAACTACATCCATCTACCCTTCTCTCAATACTTTTACCTACAACTGTATCCAATGGTCACCAGTGTATGCCTATATCATTATTTTTGTCCATCCATCAGTCGGCACACTGGTATCTACAACCATTATGCATTCATCTTTCCAGCCATATAGCTGTATTTATTTCTGTGTCAATACATCCTGCCATTCACTCATCCCTCTATCCACTGGCATTTATTTTAAATATTTTAAATAAAAATAGGATATTTTTCAGATATCCTAATACCTTCTCTAATATTCATATATGAATCATTTAAGCACAATGACATTTTCTTGTATAACCATGAGACAATTATATTATCAAACCTAAGAAACTAAACAGTGACTTAGTATCGTCAAACATATGGTATCTATTAAGGACTGAGTTATTCTGATAATATCCTATGCTGCTATACCAGAGGTTCAAAACCTCTTGATAATCAAGGCTCAGAGACTATCCCCGGCCATTTGTAAAAGAAGCTCTGTTTTGCTCTGGTAGAAAATAATGGTTTAAAACACACTTCTGGAAGCTAGACATATTCACTGTTTTCAGGTCCTCTCAGTGGAAAGAGTTAAGAAATTTATTTAAAACAAAACTTTTTTATACTGATTATTCAAAACAAACTTACTTTTGAGACATTCTTCGAAAAAGAAATGAGAATTACTTTTATGCAGGATGTCAGAGGCAGTTTTATGAGACATTTTTGAAATTATGTTACAAATACACACTTTAAAATAAAATTCCTTGATTTTTAGAAAAAAATGTCATACACTTCTCAAACAGCTTCAGGGTGAATGCTGCCCATAGTTCATGACCTATAGTATAAGTTAATTGTAAACCAAAGTGCCCGGTCCACTGTGAAGGGCATCTGAATATGAAAACTCAAAAACCTTACCACAAGGGGATGGGAGAATGGACAGACAGACATGGATATAGTAGGAGGGACAGATGAAAAGAACTGACAAAGTATTAATTGGTGAACATAGTTGAAAAGTATAAACCTGGAGGTTTATCTATCCATTCCTGACCTCCACAGAACTTTCTGTACTCACTGTATGCAAAACCTTATGCTGTGTATAAGGCATAACTTAAGATTCAACAGTTTCAAATAATCTTCAGGTAGCATTTTCATGGCACACTTCCTTCCGGCCTACATTCAACTGGGAGCCCCCAAACCCTTATCCTACATTTTTTACTTCTATAGCACACTATGTGTTGGACGAACAGATAGTACATGGTCTTTCTTGTAGTTTACTACTGTATTGGTCAGGGTTTTACTTAGAGGAACAGAACAGATATAATATAAGGAATGGATATTAACACAAAATATATAATCTATAAGGAATTATAAGATTGGCTTACAATAGTCAGCCACAGAGTCAGATGAGAAAGCATGCAGAGGGCATCTGCATGCTCTGGACTGACAAAATCAATCCCGAGGTCTGGACTTCACTGCAGCACTCCATGTAAGTCTCTATCTGTTGGATGATGGCTCTGCGATGGAAGACTGAAGTATCTGTAATGGATGCTGAAGAGTCTGTGATGGATGGCAAAAGATTCAAGCTGGAGGCTGAATAGTCTGCGCTGCAAGCCAGATGATAAAGTCCAGATCAATGCAAAGACAAGCTTCTCCAACGAAGTAAAGTCTTGACTCCTTCTTCAGCCCTTTAAAAAGTCTCTTGGTGCTCAGTCATTCTGACATGGGCCCATTGTGCCCTACAGTGGAACCAATCATACCCCAGGATGGGCCCTTGATCCTGCTCTAGGCAGAAGCCAATCATACCCTAGGCAGGCCCTGGTCATGCTCCAGGGAGAAACCAATTGTACCCCAGGGTGGGGCTCCCACCAACAGGTAACTGGGCCGCTGAATCATCCAGCCAAGTTGACACAACGTATCAACCACTACAGCTACTATAAAAGAATGTTATACAATTCATTCCCATTCCTTTAAAATGTCCATACTAGCTTATAAACAACAGAAAACATGAACTCTTGGCAGGCACTGCATGTGTCCATAGCCCATCTCTGTTACACACTATTCTTGTAACACCTGCTTAAATATTTTGTTTTTAATGTATACAGATAGTTTCTAAGTTCCTTCCCTGTTTTGATTTGTACTTTGGACTTCTGACCACTGCTGTTGATACAGAGAACCATACAGAGTTGTAGAAATCATAAGTGAACTTGGCAGTAGTAACTTATTTTGGCTAATACCAGAATATATAGGACCAAGAAAAAAAGAACTGAATTTGTACTGAAATTCCACTGGTGACAATCAATGTTTCTATTCACAAAGTATCAGCACAGAGAATATTACTTTATCAGTTTTGCAATTTCTCTTCTATAAGAGACAGCTTACTCATGGCTTCTAAACATACTGTTATAACTAACAAGTTCTTTAATATTTAGATCAAAATTCCATAAGAGATTGCACCCAGCAACCAGTCCCAGTGAGACTGCCCTGGGCTCACCAGAAGCTCATTTAACCCAGATAGCAAGTCCAGTGTATGAGTGGGACCACCCTGGGTCCACAGGAAACTCATCTGATCCATTAACCAGGCCTGGTGTGTGAGTGAGACTGCCTGGGGCCCACCAGAAACTCACTGGACCCAGCAACAAGGCCCAGGATGTGAGTGGAACTTCATCCATCAGACAGGCCTAGTGTGGAAAACTGCAGCAGAACTCCCTGCAGAGAGGCGCAAGAAAAGACCCACCCAGCTGATCAAGGAGCCGATCATCTTGCAGAGTGGCACAGCAGGTTCACCTCCAAGGGCTGCAGCAGGAGGAAGAGGAGCACAGCAGCCAGAGCCAAGCCACACCCATCTGGACGAGTTTGAAATTGGTAGATCCAGACCTGATTCTAAGGTAAGAACTTTACCAAACCTCTACACCAAAGGTTAGAAGGCAGGGCTACACAAAATGACAAAGAGAAGGAGCAAAATGTGCTCTCAGGCCCCAAGCCTACTCAAAACAAATGCAGGAGACAACAGCATAAAAGAAATTGGAAATCACACACCTGAAATCTCTGAAATGATAGCATCTGAAGTAAAGAAACCAGTGCAGAAAGATATAGAGGAAATCAGATCAGAAGTAATTTCTGGAGTAAAAAAAAGAAATGATAACTATAATGAAAGAAGTGCTAAGTGCTTCTAAAGAAGACACTGATAAAAAAAATAGAGAATAGAAAAATGATGGAATCCTTGAATGAGTCATATAGGAAAGTAACAGAATGTATGAGGTAGATTCAAAGTGCTATACAGGAACTTAAAACCTCAGTCACAAGCTGGCAAAACTGTTTCAATGAAAGTGGAAATAGACTTTCAGATCTTAAAAGATACCACTGCAGCTAGTGAAAGGTAAGAAAAGACCTCTTAAAAACAACTAGGATATAGGAAAAAAATAATCCAACATCTGCAAGATGATGCAAAGATGAACAACGTAAGGCTAATAAGTATCAATGAGAAAGAAGGGGTCTACAAGAATGATATAAAAAGAATATGGGTAGAAATAATAGCAGAAAACTTCCAAAAATGGGGAAATAATTTGATACTCAGGTAACCGAAGCACATAGAATTCCAAATAACATCAACCCAATTAAAGCCACACGCTAGCCAGGCATGGTGGAACATGACTATAATCCCAGCACTCGGGAAGCTGAGGCAGAACGATCAGTGCAAGCTCGAGACTAGCCAGGGCTACAAAAGTGAGCTCAAGGCCAGGCTGAACTGCACAGTGAAGATCCTGTCTCAAAAAGACAAAAACAACAAAACAAAACAACAATCACCACAACAACAATAAAACACCCAGACATACATAATCAAGATCCCAAAAACTCAGCACAGGAATGGTATACTAAAAGCTGCTAGAAAAAAGAAACAGATCATATTTAAAGGAAAGCCCATCAGAATAACTGTGGATTTCTCTTTACAAATCATCAAGTCAAGAAGAGCATGGAGCAAAGCACTGCAAGTCTTGCAAGAAAACAAATTCCAACTCAGACTGTACCCTGCAAAACTCTCTTTTAAGTATAATGGAGAAGTGAAATACTTCCAGCATAAAGAACAATTATAGAATTTCATGGTGACAAAGCCAACCCTATACATTTTACTAAAAGATATTCTAGAATCAAAATGACCACAACTCTATGAAGGAGAATGGAGAGAACCCACCAAATAGGGCAAACAATTAAACACAGGAGAAAAAGAAGTATACAACAGCAGCAACTATTGTTTTTTTTTAATTTTAATTTTTTTTTCTTGTTTCAGAACTTTTGTTTGTTTATTTATTTTTATGGCTGGCTCAGCCTGCCCTGAGGGCAGGGCTGGCCCAGCATGTGGTGCCAGGGATTGAACCGTGGTCCCTGCAGCCGCCTAAGCAGGTGCTTTAGACCACTGAACCATCCTGTCGGGCCCCAGCAACTATTATTTTGTATACAGCAGCAAAATGTTTTCATCAGAATATTCTACAAATGGACTTCTCCTGCACCCTATGGGTCATGATTCTGTCTGGGTCTACAGGGTGGATATCAAAGAAATAGCAGTAGTGAAATCCCACAAGTGACACCTGGCCACCTGTAAGCATCAGTGCAGCCATCTGGATCTTATCTTCATTATGCTTAGGCAACAAGAAGCCCACTGTGGAGCTTTGGAAGACAATGAGTAATGAGGAAGTGTCACCTCAATTCGTGTTTGCTGTACCTTGTTTAACAGAGGTGAGCTGAAATGTTCTATTACACATCAAAACAATGGAGAAGGACTGGGCCCTGGGCTATTCATCTACCACTCTATCCGCAGAACAGATGAACAACCCAAACATACTACCTGCACCAGCATCATAATTGCATGGCCTTTCCTTTTTCTTTCTTTCTTTCTTTTTTTTTTTGAGACAGGGTCTTGCTGTACAGTTCAGGCTGGACTTGAGCTCAGTTTTGTAGCCCAGGCTGGTCTCGAACTCTCACCGATCCTCCTGCCTCAGCCTCCCGAGTGCTGGGATTATAGGCGTGCGCCACCACGCCTAGCTAATGCGTGGCCTTTCTTTTCCCAAGATTCTGACCAAACTGCAAAGCTAACTTAAATGTCATGAGAAGGAAGGTGTAACATGCCTTTAGAAAAATAGGAATTGTCTCCTACTTCCTTAGGTAAGGGAATTGGGCTCTACTATCTGAACATGTGTGAGCAGAGAAGTAAAAACACATTCTCCTGACAGAAGCCTAAACTATAGATGATTTTCTTTTGAAAATAGGAACTATGCATTGGCAAAAGTTGATTTCTCAAGAGGAGATGAAATCCTGTATTTCTAAATATAGTAATTCTCTACTTCATAAAAATGCATATATCTGACTCCCAACATAGATACAAAATGTTCATATGAGTTATTCAAGTTAACTACAGCCCAATCAAATACATATATAGTTATACATTGATCAATTGCTTTGAAACCTGTTGAATTTGGTACTCAACATATATTAGTGCAAACATTTTGTCTCAATACTCATCCTTTCTCTGGTGTTTAACACACAAGCTAAAACTTGTAGGTATCAATTGTCTTGTGACTCATTAACCTTTCCAGCCAAAACAGTTTATTTGGCACTCATCATTTCTGGTATTCACTGCACCTCCCAGAACAAGTGAATGACTAAATTCCAAGGTACCATTATATAATCAATTTGTGATGTATTTCTACAACAAAATATTATATATAAGATAAATGAACAACCATAATGGTAAGGGTGACTCTCAAAAACATAATACTGAGTGAAAAAAGTGAGACACAGGACAGAGGTGACAGTATATTCTATTTCTATAAAGTTCAAGAAATAACCTTTTGTACTAAAGTCAGGAAGTAGCTTCCCCAAGGAGGATAAGGAAGGATTGGGGAAATGCTGAGATATCTTAATCATAGATGAGCTTGTAAGAATTCATTGATTTTTATAACTTTATAATAATTGTATTTAAAAATTAAAAAGCAAAATGTTGTGTCAGACAAACAATATTACTCAAGAGTTCCTTGTTAATAACTATTATGTGATGAAATCAGGCAAATGCTAGAAGCTGTGGGCACAAGGATTAATATAAACCAGTTCATACCTTCATTATGCTCCCAGTTCATCAAGTTAGCAGATACACTGCAGCTAAAACATAACAGAATAAATGAGAATGAGAGCATTCCGACCCAAATAGGACAGCTACCATTCCCTCAGACACTTAAGGGGGGAGCAGTACATGAGCTATGTCAGCATAGCCGGCAATACAGAAATGCTGAGGTGACTGTTATGATCAGAATCAAGGCCCAGAAATAAGTGTTTTATTTAAAAGAGGGAGGGGGATGAACATACATTTAGCTGCCTGCACATATGAGACACAAGAATTCTCTATGGTTATAGGTGATTCACTTCAACAATCTGTGCAACTTTTGAGAGTGGGAACAACAGTCAGATTCTTTCTAAAAAGACGATCAAGTTCTTCAAACTCACAAAAAAGCTTTTCGGAAATAGGCTAGCTCCAAATTCACACAAATATCAGGGTATCTACTGGGGTTACCCACAGTGGTGAGTCTTTATCCCTAGAGTAATACAAATGTCCACTCTTAAATGATTATTTCTTAGTGGATGTGAGAATTAGGCAATCTCTTGAAGTGAGTGGAAAATGGGACACAAATAATGATTGCCTCCTCAAACAAAGGCACTTTCTCTGCTCTCAGGTCACCTCAACAGCACATGAAGGATTCCCAATGAAGGCACAGCTAAGACCCTGTTACAATAGGAAAGATACACAAATACTGGAAAGAGACACCTGGCTCCATATGTCTATTTCATACCACATGCTGTGCCCACACAACAGCTGTGGGTCTGGTCTGCAGTTCCTCTAATATGCCTGTAACAGGGTTAAGAGCTTGTGGAAAAAAAAAAAAATCTTGAGAAAGATGCTTAATGTAATAGCTTTGATCGTTAGAAGACAACAAAAGCATAGTTCCTTTCTCAGGTTCATTAGGGTTTGGGCTTATACATGTGTACTGTTGAGACTCTGTACCAAGAATGATAAATAAGAATCCATTCAGGGTGACTTCTGAAACTGTAATTTATTCATAAGTGTTTATTTATTTATAAATTTCATAAAGTATTTTTTTTTTTTTCAAATCAGGTACTTCTTGAGTGTCTTTGACTACAATTTTAATGGCCAGTTGCCATGTATTATTAAACCCTTCTTTTTCCTTCCAAATCTTCCAGTAGACGTCTAGGGTTTAGCTAGAAGTTTTGGCTACGATACAAACAGTGATGGAAAACATATGAGCAGTAACAAGTTTTAATCTCTCTCCTCAGTACTAACATGGACTAATCTGTAGAAGCAGTTTATTCCAGTGTCACCCAGGGTGCAGACACACAAGGAGCTGTGTGGAAGGGTGTTTTTTCTTATGTGAGGCCCCTTTTCATCTTTGCTTCTTAAACACTGTCTGAGAACACTTAATTTATAGATAAGTAGTGCAGGGTGGATAAATTCTACATTCAAGTGAACTACTATCTTCTGACAAGGTATGTTTTCATGTTTGTTTTTCATGTACAGTGTACAAGTCTTTTATAGTCAATACTAAGGAGACACTAATGTGATTAATGTTTGTAAATAGTATGGTAAAGTTCAAAGTTTTTACTTATAGTTTCTTTAAAAATTAGCTAAATTTGTGGCTAAAACTACTAGTTTGATGCCTTATGTCTAATAAATTTTAAATATAATTATGTGCTTCTTAAAATGCTAAGTGAAAATCTGTTATGCTCCATTAGAAATATTAACATGATTTTTAAAATCCTTTGATAGACATGTTCTTTTAGGAAAATAACATTAAAAAGTACTGATAATAAAATCTAGGGTGTTAAAGATATATTAAATGATGTAATAAATATTTCTTGCAAAGTCTAAAACTATGATATTTTCTCATGTGTTTTAAAGATATCTGTATTATCCAAATGTCACTGACTTATAAATTTAAATGTCTTTTTAAATGGTATATTTACTTAGACAATAAAATAGTACTACACAGTTAAAATAGAAATCTACATAATTCTAAGCAATAATCAAGCAGTTCCATATTCCATATGCAAATTGAAAATTTCTTTTAGTACAATGCAGTCTGAATTTAAGACATTGAAATACTTCCTCTATCCTTTCCAAAGTAAACATTTTATTAAATCTTAAAGCATTAAGCAATATATTCATAGTCTATTCCCTAGTAATAGTAACAGAGCACAGCATTCTTCATTTTCATCTGTTCAGAGGTGTGGCAGGCAAAAGACAGCCACATGCTGTTGAGACTGAGTCATAAAGAACCTAAGGGGTTTTATTATTCTAAAAATAAAGTAGTTTTACTTCCCATTATTTGGAAGGTAGTGGGTAGAAACTACAAGCGGGGAAGATGCAAGTTTACAGTCACATAAAAGCGTCTTGATGTTTTTAGTTTGTTTTTGGCATTAAGCAACACAGTGTGGTAGTGAGAAGAAAGGAGATTATGTAGTCTCCTGTTTCGTTTGACGATTACATTAAAATTCAACATTATAATACCTGATCTGAGGTTTGAGGCAAAATTAATTAACTTTACAAGCACATATTAAGATACTTCAGGAAACAGAAAGTTGGAGAGCCCAGAGTTTTTGGTCTTTTAAATAACAGCTAGGTTGCTAGACAGACTTTCTTAAATGGTGGGAGGAAAAAACAAACTAGTATTAAAGAAAAGAAGACCAAAGTTCTTTAACCAGAATGTTATTTACACTTCTAAGGTAAAATTAATTATTTCTTAAAGTGTTGTTTTAAAAGCATCAGTGTCCATGAACAAATGGCACTGTATATAAGTTTTCAAATACATCCTTGGACTTTTAACTTATTAGCTTACAAGGATGTACCCTGATTATACCTGCATGTAGTCTGCATACTTCCTTTGAGACATATAGGGCATGTTGTGTCACATTTACACAATGAACCCTGAAGGCACTGAAGGCAGTACCTGAATTTAAGGAAAAAGGAAAGTTGCCATGTGTTCCTTTAATTTGAGAATTTAAAAGCACAGTGACTTAAATTTATCTAACGTAGTCTGAAAGGAAATACCATTTCACTTAGACAAATTTTCCATTCCAAGTTTGTGAACTAGTTAAGTGGTAAAAAGGAAGCTTATATACTTAGTTACATTAAGTCATGTTATGAACATTTATGAAAACCTGGCTGTCTTATCTAGAGGAAAGTCTGTTTATTGTCTACAAGTAACTAGGATATGAAGATCCATTCAGAGAGGCTGTAAGCACAGGGAAAAACACCACCAGGAAGGAGGGAGAAAGCTGCTTCAGCTCTACTATTCTAAGGAGTTCTAGCAGCTTGAAGCCTCTGCTTCTTCTCTATATAGATAGTGCCCAGGGAGGAATGTCACAGGGGCCACTCTTCACTTTAATGGGCCATGATTTATTAGTAACAGCAGCAGCCCTGGATTAATATTCCAAATAGTCTTCTAATTAAGATTTTGATTTCAAAGTCCAGAGAGAGCTTTGCCTGAGTAGAAAAACTAGCAAACTTCTAAATCAGGAAAATATTGAGTCTTCCCGAGAACAAGACATAAATATTTTTAAAGTGTTAAAAATAGCACAGTCTAAACATTGCCAAAGCTAGTAAAATCAAGCTTGAACCATATTATAAAGTCAATTTTAAAATAAAATGGGCTACAAAAATGAGCTCAAGGCCAGCCTGAACTGCATAGTGAGATTCTGTCTCAAAAAGGTAAAAAAAAAAAAATAAAATGGGAAAGCCTATCATTTAAAATAACAAATAGTTAATAATAGATATTCTCTCTATTCTTAATGCAGAGTAAGAGAAAGCATTACTATTATAGTGTTCCCTTCTAGACATTCTAGTCTTTGACTCTTAGTAAACAACTGTGCAGCAGGGACACAAAGAGGCGTGGGCCTACACTGGGGCTTATTAACAAGCTTGTGGCACAGACCTAGTCATGTCAGAAACTGTGAATGATCAAGTCGTCAGGGAACCAAGGTTTGCCTGACTCTTTCAGTCTTAAAACGAAGACTTTTGTAGCAGCCACTGTTGGATGACAGTATGCAATGATGCCTTCAGGTGGTATGCTTCCCATGAGTACTCTCTCTACAGCTGTATACAACACTGGGCCGAAATGTTCTAGAACCTTCACCACTAGCAAGGACTTTCAACTAACTGGCAGGCCCAGATGTTACAGGGAAGAGACCATCTACCCTCTACTGATCAGCAACTACAGTGCTGCCCCATCCTAAAGCCAGCATGCAGAAGTCTTAGTTGCCCATTTTCAACTTACTTCAGCTTTGTATAAAGGCAAGGAGGTTTTCATGAAAGAAGTCAGTTTAAGTAAGAAGATACAGAAATGGAGGCATCCTGCTACATGTTTTGGGTATGCACAGTTAGCTGGTAATATGTGGAAAAGAAGCACTATTCTGCTTGTATCTTCACATTATCCTCTCTGCTCCATACTCTGCTTCTCACACCTAATCTGAGGTGTGAGATCAGCTGCTCCCCAGCCTGAACCTCCAGCCAGCCCTGGGGGAGCTGCTCCTGAGTCACTGAAGCAACAAGGCTGAACAAAGATTGTGGGACTCAGCATGTGGCATGCACAGCAGCAAAGCCAGCCCTCACTCCAGCTGCCAGGCCACAAGGAAAACCAACATGTGTTTTTGGCACCCTCTTTGGAACTCTTAACATATTTCTGTTGTTACACATACTTTTTTTTAAGTTTCATAGTTTTTTTCAGGTATATTATGTGCTTTTTCATTTTTTTTCTTCTGTTCTACACTACGAAGCTAAAGCCCAAAGTTTCAATGAGAAAATGCTGAACCAACCAATTGGGGGAAAAAAAAAAGTCATTAAAATCTTCATTCCCTGTGGACCAAAACATGAGAATAGTTTTCAATAAACTGTACACTCCAAAACATTTGTCCACGTGGGTGTTTTGTTCAACTTTTTGGACAGATAAGAAAAACTTTACATTAGACACCTTTCATTTTACCATTTGTGATAACCATCTAATACTAAAGAAGGTGCACAGGAGGCCGAGGAGATAGCTCAGGGGCACAAGTGCCCGCCTAGCAAGTGCAAGGTCTTCAGTTTGATCCCAAGTTCCAAAAAAAAAAAAAAAAAAAAAACAGAGAAAGTGCACAAAAGAGTACATATGTAGGAAGAACCTAAGGTTCTGCTGGCATAATAATTATTTGAATTATTTTGAAGCAAGCTCAGCATGGCAGCCCACGCCTGTAATTCCAGCACTTGGGAGGCTGAGGTAGGAGGCTGTAGTGAGGTTGAGGCCAGCCTGGGCTACAAAGTGAGCTCAAGGCCAGCCTGAACTGCATAGTGAGACCGTGTCTCAAAAAAAAAAAAAAAAAAAAAAAAAAAATTGAAACAATATAATTGTTTTTTGGGGGTATAGTACACTAGAATTGAACTCAGGACCTTGCATTTATCAGGCAGGTACTATGTTACTGAGCTATATCACTGGCAAACAAAATAACTTTAAAAACTAAGCACAAAAAGGAAAAAAAGCTTTACTTATAATTTGACGATTCTTCATCCTCGGTATTATACTCTACACACTTCACATGCATCTGTGATTTTAGAGATGTCTTTAATTCTAGTGATCTAAAACAGTAAATGAGGGTTACATGGAGGAAAAAGACACATGACAAAGAATATCACCTTCAAAGCTCTAGAGACCCACATCTATTGTCAAAATCATCTCACTTGTAGAGTCACTGTATACAACAATCATCTCACTTGTAGGGTCAATGTATACAGTTGATATTCTCTTTTACTGTTCTGTTTACTAACTTAGATTCTTTTATTCTTAGTTTTCCTATCAATATCCCTGACATTCAAATGTTAACATTAACAATCCCATAGGTACCTGACAGTAGCTGACTATAAATTGTGGGTATATTTTCAGCATGGAGATGGTGGAAAAGAGAGGAAGGGGGAGATGTGCTCTGCCCTCCCCATGTAAAATACTATAGGTGCTCCTTTCAATATAGATGTACAAAGGACAGCAATTTGTCCTTTTGGACAAGCTGAGTAAGTCTGGCTGAATAAGAAGAGATGACAGTATAGGTCTGTGAAGCTACTACATTTCTGAATTAGAGAACTGAGCATTCCCATGGAGGCTGTCATATCAGGTGGCACAGAACAGGGAGCCAGAATGCATGAGCTGTAGCTCTGACCCCATTTGTATTTGGTTAGTGACCTCAGAAGAAGTCATCGAGATCTTTGTACCCCACTGCCTCCTAAGAGAAGAGTGAAGAATAAGCTGTGAGTTAGTACTTCTAAAAGGAAGCAGAGGTGGGAGGCTACAGTTGGTTTCAAAATATGATTCAGTATAAGATTACTAAAATATAAAGTTTTTTCATTGTTATATATATCCTGTAATTTCTTCTTTATGACAGAGATATCAGACATATTTTGCCAGTGTTGGCCAGCTACCCAGTGGGAAAATATTTCTTGTCATCATTCAGAATTTTGTAGCATATAACAATGACATATAGTAATTATTAGGTTAATAACTAAAGGTAGGATTTTCTAATACTGTTCTGGTGATTAAAACAGACATGTCATGTACAAATTTGTATTATAACTCATCCATCCACTTATTTCTTATTCTTAAATCAAGGAAAACTCATGCCCATGAAGAAAAGCTTGAGCAGACTTCTGGGACACAGTAATCAGCCAAGATAACTTAAGGATCAGGGCAGTGGATCTTCCTGGCACTGGCCCAGCTCTGACTAATTAGAAGTCTCTCTCAGTTACTGGTGGCATTTAAGCAATGCACTCCTGGTGTACTGTTGGGTGACGAAGACTGTGGGATATTCTGGGGAATCCTCTACTGTGGCAGTGTACAAATGCTCTCTTACCAGGACTTGTTCTCATCAACAGACAGCCCTAGGATATGACAACTTCGGATTTCATATTTCTAGTTTTTGACAATTCTAAGAAAGTACAAGTTTCATAGGTGATTATTATTATTTTTTTTTAAAGATTTTTTTTTTTTTTTTTTTTTTTTTTTGGTGGGACTGGGGTTCGAACTCACAACCTTGCACTTGCCGGGCAGGCACTTGTACCTCAAAGCTATCTCTCCAGCCCTCATAGGTGATTATTAGGAAAATATGTTATGTATCAGATGATATCAGTCATCAAATGGCAATAAATATGTACTCTGCAGCTTTTTATTAGCATATTCTAGTTTTGAGACATCTTAGAACAGACAAACAAACAACCCAGTTCTATCACAAGTACACAACAATCAGATAGATGTTGTGTAAAATGAGTAAAAGAATAGTTGTGACCTAAGACAGTTTGGATCAGATATTGGATGGTAGAACAGATTAGGAAGAAAAAGATACCAGTGAAACTGTGGAAAAAGTGACCAACAGAGGTTGGAGAAGTCAAGGAGAGCTGAGCTAAGAAAATTTGCACATACCACCACAGGGTAGCCAACAATAGTATTAAAGGGACACAGATATTAAGACCATGAAAGGGCTTAAAGAAAGGGTTAAATCTGATTATTTGTTTTTGTTTTTAGATTACAAAATTTGTATTAGTTTTCAGATTATAGAATCTGTTTTAGTTTACTGATTATAAAATTATTACTTATTGTGAAATTAAAGAAAAAGACACAATTCAACATCAATTCCACCACTAAAGTTTATTATTAATCAAGCATGTTTGTGCCTTTTGGCATGTTTCTAACATAGACCAATATTTTTACATATAATTTTTATGACACAAAAATAATATTATTTATTTTAAAATACTTTTATGAATAGATTTTTGGGTTCAAAAGTATTTCATGGAACAAATACATCTTGTTATTTTACTATTTCATTTTAATTACTGAAATTATAATTTTTTCTATCATAAATAATTTTGTGTATGAATTTTTTTTCCATACCGGCAATCAAACTACTGCCTCATGCTTGTCAGGCAGGCACTGTGCCGTTGAGCTATATCCCTGGTCCCATAAATAATTCTGTGTATGAATTTTTTTTCCATACCGGCAATCAAACTACTGCCTCATGTTTGTCAGGCAGGCACTGTGCCGTTGAGCTATATCCCTGGTCCCATAAATAATTTTGTGATGAGTATCTTTGTGCAATTAAATTTCCTTAGACTGGATTCCAAAAACTAGAATTAGTGAGTGACAAAGATATTGTTAAGATTCTTGAGGCCTACTATACTGCTGAATTGCTTGTCAAAAATTTTTCTGTAAGTTTATTCCTATACTACCTATGAATAGATAAGAATGCCATTATACTGCACTCTTGTCAGTAATTAGAAATACATAGCTGCAGAAATTATATATTTAAACTCTAACTTAATACTCAATGTCTGCTTAGTCCTAGATCAGCCTTCTACACACGTCAGCATGAAAGAATATGTGCTCTTACTGCTCTTGGCTGTGTGTTCTGCCAAACCCTTCTTTAGCTCTCCACACATCACACTGAAGAACTTAATGCTGAAGGATATGGAAGATACAGATGATGAGGATGATAATGATGATGACAACTCTCTTTTTCCAACAAAAGAGCCACTAAACCCATTTTTCCCATTTGATCTGTTTCCAACATGCCCATTTGGATGCCAATGTTACTCACGAGTTGTACACTGTTCTGACCTAGGTAAGAGCATAAATCAACTTCGTTTTAACAAAAAAAAAATTGCTATTCTGACAAAAGTAAAATGAGAAAAGTCATCACTAAGTTTAAAAATCTTTCTCACTAATTATAAAATACTTTTTTCACTTAAATGTTTACGTGGAAATGGTGTCAAGGTACCCACCTATAGTCCCAGTTGCCTGGGGCTGATGCAGGAGCACAGCTTTTATAAGAAAAATAAGGCGGACAGAAGTAGAATGCATGCTTGAGGCATACATAAATACTTAAGTGGAGACTACATTAAACTGTAAAGTGCACCCACATTGACTTCAAAAACTCAGAAAAGAGGAGCTGTTACAGATAGAACATTTCTTTCTTTTCCTAAATTAAACTGGTGTTTCACTTTAATGTTCTTCACAGTATTTTATCTCAGTGCATCAGCAGGTTAGGCTGCTTTCCAGTAAAATTCTATGATAAGAAGATAAAATGCCTGCTCAGAACAAAGTTTGTTAAATTTGTGAGAACTTTACAGACATTTAAAAGATAATGTAAGCTAGGTGTGGTATACACCTATAATCCCAACACTCAAGAGGCTGAGGCCAGATCCTTGTGAATTCAGTGCCAGCCTAAACTATAAAATGAGTTCAAGGCCAGCCTAAACTACACTGTGAGACCATGTCTCAAAAAAGACACACACATACAAAGGTAATATACTATTTGTTTTCAATGAAGTTACTGAACTACAAAGTGTCTTTAAATTTACTTGGAATACTCTGCTTAGCAATTTTTTGGAAACTATTTCTGATGAAGGAGCCCAAAAGAACAGCACATTTGCACTATGCTCATGGAAATGCATGTGACAGGATTACACATTAAAAACTATTTGGCTGTGTTCAGAAGAGGGGACACTGAAAACTGCCCCAGTGTGCAAGCTGAGGTCTGGCCCTGGCTGCCAATTAGGCTGATGGCACATCACGACCACTTCCTGAGTCCATCTGAGAGGATGGCACAAACACCTTGCTGGCCCCTATGACATGACTATGAAAGGCCCTGCATGTTTGTCATTACTTCTCAGGAAATAAAGCACTGTTCAGAGCCTCAGCTTCACAGGAACAAGGCAGGGGTAGGACAGGACAAATCTATGTTACCAAGCTTATCCTGTTTAAAAAAACTCCATCTTCCCATACAACTTCCATTTATATTTCTAAAATCTAAATAATCTCTTTTTTATATAGATGGCTAAATTAATTTATTCTAACAAAACTGACTGCCTTTTAACTCATCAAGTTATTCCCAACTTCCCATTTTTTACCTATGATTAAATTTCTGAAAGTCATTGCTAATTTTAAAGTATAGGAGGGAAAATACATAGGGCTGCACAGTAAAACTCAAAATTCAGGGATATTCAACTCTTTAATTTAGGGACATTAAATATACGACTGCTTGGGGAGAATAAAGACAGTTCTACAAAAAGTATACAAACACGGCTGGGACGCAGCTCAGCAATGGAGTGCTTCTGTAGCATGTGCGAGAGTCTATATTCTACTGCCGATACTTTAAAAAAGGAAGATGGGCTGAGCGTGGTGGCGCACGCCTGTAATCCCAGCACTTGGGAGGCTGAGGCAGGAGAATCTATGTGAGTTCGAGACCAGCCTGGGCTACAAAAGTGAGCTCAAGGCCAGCCTCAACTGCATAGCGAGACTCTCTCTCAAAAAGACAAAAAATAAAAATAAAAATAAAATAAATAAATAAAAAAGGAAGATGGCAAATATCTGCAGTTCATTTGAAAATACTTAAAAGGGAGGAGCTGATAACTGGACAAGTTTAATATAGTCAAATGCTGATGATAGAAAGTATTGAGAACATGGGTTTTCACTGCAAAATTCTTACAACTTTCTAAATAATAAAGTGCTGGAAAAAACCAAAACTCTTCATGCTAATTAGGCATAAATGTTGCATGGGAGGTCCACCAATAAGCAGGAGGTGAGCACATTCAAGAAGCAGGAGATGGGCCCAGCGTCTAAAGGTTAACCATCTATGTGAAGCAAAACAAGTAAGGAAGAACCACAGTGGGTACAGACCTTGATATGGTAGATATTTTCCAGCTTGTCTTTTTCTATCCAAGAGGTGAAAATACTTTGTCTTGTAGTCATGTGACTAATGTTTGAGTATTTACACAAAAATGAAATATGCAGTCATATCTTATTCTGAGATGACAAAAGCTGGCTATTTATTGTATTTACAAAGAGGGATGGGGGTACTAAAAAATACCTCTGATACAGGATGAAAAAACATGACTGCCCTTGAACTAATACTGTGGATGCTAAAGTAAAGACATTCTTCATACTCAGATGCTAATAATAGTAATGCAGGAATAAGTATTTATAAATCAAAAAAATTATAACTAATTGGGATTTGATTACTTAGAAGAAATGGGTACAGTTCTTAATAATGTACATGAAATATGCATGAAAGTAATTTATTTTCTAAGTACATGTCTATATTTTGAGTCTCCTTAAAAATGATCAAGACATGTATGTTTCCATCTCTCAGTATTAGGCTTTAAACAGCTGCACACGAAGCTAGTATTCTTTAACAAAAAGCGCATCACATAAACTATGCTTCAGCTGTCTGTTAGCTCTTTTGTCCAGTATTACCTCATTATTCCACCAAGAAGTGGGCCAACTCCAAGACAAGATCCTTGTAAAAATAAATGAGTTACCTGAAAGGTCCTGAGGCTTTTCCAAAACCAATGTTTGTGTCATTTGGTACAACTTTTAAGTTCTCTTTTACTTACAGAAAACCATGGAATCCAAAATGTAAATCTCTACAATAATCTTAACTTTGGTACAACTCTCTTAGCATATAACTGTGGATCTCTACCATATTAGTAATCAAAGCTCCTGCAGAATTCTCTAGGTCTGTAATATGTTTACTCCTCAGGTTTGACCTCGGTCCCAAGCAACATTCCATTTGATACACGAATGGTTGACCTTCAAAACAATAAAATTAAGGAAATAAAAGAAAATGACTTCAAAGGACTCACTTCACTTTATGTAAGAATATATATTTTATTTTCAGATCTTTGAGTGAACATCTATCATTGCTGATTATATTGTTTTAGTGTAAACAAGTCGACTTTACTATGAGTGTGATAAAATCCTTCAATTCAGCAAGGTTCTTGCTGATTAACAATTATAAAATGTATCCAATTAATAATTTAATTCATTTGATGTTTACTGAATAACAGCCAGGTTAAAGATAGTAGACTGAGAGTTTATTGGTCCTTAATGAGTTTACAATAAAATGCTTTATTTTACTGTAAGAAAACAGTAAAATAAAACATTTACTATAAAAAACACTGATAGCAATCATTAGCACAGAACAGTGATGTGAAACCTTTCAGAGACTAAGTGGCCAAACTGTAAACCAAATCCCATTTATTTATTGCCAAGTGGCAATACTGCAATTAAACATGAACACTGAGGTTTTAGTTCAGAAAAACATTATACCTTATGTTTTAAAAGAAAAACAAAAAGTGTGCCATATGTTCACCACCACTGATCTAGGATTTAAAGCATCTAGAAGAGCATACATAAATTTATTTTTTCATTTTTAAAAAAAAATGTGTTTAGTACACCTTTAAGGTCTACAGGGTCTCACTACACAGATCTGACTTATAGCATTTCTTCTGTTTCCAGCCTCCCAAGTGCTGGGATTCCAGGGCACACCACCATGCCCAGTCTCATCAGCCATCTCAGCACATTCCAGAGACAAATGCCAGGATGGCTCACCATAAATTTATTTTTTCAGTGATACTCTACTTACAATTAAAACAATCAGCTATAACATAATAGAGTCCAGCAAGGGTTTACTGAGCTTAGCCTACTAACTTCAGAAAACAGAAACTTTTGGAAAATGTGAGGCATTATTCTACTATTAGAGGTTGAAAATAAAAAAAATACATGAGCATACATACACTATGTGCATAATTTCAAGAGAAAAGTTAGAAATATAGCTTATGAATGCTCTTACCACTTCCTCAAACTACATTCAATTTAAAGAATCACAAAATTTAAATAGCTAATGTCAGACCTAGTACTAAAGCCATAAAAAGATATTAATTTTTCATATAATTTTATTATTGTTCAGAACAGCGGTTCTCAACCTGTGGGTCGCGACCCGGGCGGAGGTAAACGACCAAAACACAGGAGTCACCTAAGGCCATTCTGAATCATAACTGTAGCAAAATTATAGTTTTGAAGTAGCCACCAAAATTAATTTTTGGTTTGGGGTCACTGCAACATGAGGAGCTGTATTGCGGGGTCATGGCATTAGAAAGGTTGAGAACCACTGGTTTAGAAGTATTACAGGGACTAGATCCACATGTACTCCTGTTATTGACTGGGAAATGACAATCTAATGGGTATCAGGAGCCTTCTTAGGTTTCTTTAATACTCTTTCAATCAAACTTTATATGGCACTATATTTCAAGATGAATATTTTGGAGTCAGGTAGACCTGGCCTCTTAAATCCTGACTTTAGCAGATGTTTAACAGCACAGATCTTATTTAGTGGTTACAAGATTAAATAAGCAAATGTATTTAAGATGATCAGTAATTACAGGGACCTCCAGGCTGTTAATGAGCAGACTAGGTCAATGTACTCAGGTAAAGCACTTTACTTTCTATTTGAGGCAAGTCTCCCTGCATGACCCAAGGTAGCCTCAAACTCATGAGCTCAATTGATCTGCCAAGCTTAGCCTTCTGAGTAGCTTAGGCTACAGGCATATGTCACTGTGTCAGCTTGTAAAGCACTTATCAAGGTACATGTTTCACAACAGAACTATAGATATACTAAATAATAACAATGCATTCATTTACCATCACTTATGATGTCCATCTTAAAAGACAGTCAAAATATTTTAGATGTTCTATCTATCTGTTATGCTTCAGCTGTTTACTCAGCACTGGGTCTCTCACACAAAGGATGAGTGAGCAGGATCCAAGAACGCTCTCAATTCTCTTATGGCTCACTTCTCACTGTTGTAAAGACACATTTGTCATGACCTGCTGTCCTACTTATGCATACTACACTTTTCTTCAGTCCGTGCACAGAGCTTCATTTTTTAAAGGATGAATTTAGAGCTCCATGACAACCAATTTCTCACATAAAAGTCAAAACAGAGTATAGCTGCCCTGGAGTCACTCTGCTAGCCCACTGTACTAGGGAAGCTTTTGACAGCACTGCATAAAAAAACTTTCCTCTGGAGGTTGGGGAGGTAGCTCTGAGGCACAAGTCCCTGCCTGGCAAATGCAAGGTTGGGAGTGTGAACCCCAGTCCTGCAAAAAACAAAACAAAACAACCCAAAAAACAAAAAAACCTTTCCTCTGGTTTTATCATTTATCCTTCCTTTTATACATCATTAGCAATCCCAACAGCATGTCTTACACACACACACACACACACACACACACACACACACACACACACACACACAAATCAAAGCCCTGTGCACTGTGGTTACATCTCACTAAGGCAATTATTGCTCTAGGTAGGGCACCTCAGACCACCCTTTGCAGGGTGGTAACAAGCAAGTCATTTTTCTTTGCAGTATCTATCTGTGCATTATTCAAAGGAGAACAGAATTTTTACTAATGTTATGTGACAAGGGCACAACTCACAACTTTTTATCCTATCCAACTGTTATTAACCCTTCCCCTTATTTTTTACTGCAATAAGTAAAAGGAGAACACACTATTAGTTGACATCACTCAGAAAGGAATCTATTTTGACAGTTGGCAACAAGATGTCATTTTCCCTTTTCTACTAGGCTTAAAGCTCCTTAGGTGAAAGAACTCTTTCACAGTAGAGGTAGGTCTGGTAGGAAAGTAAGAATGACGAGCTAATGTGCTAATCCAAGTTACTGGGCAGCTAAAGTGTATGTATTTCTGCTATAGGAAAACAACAGCTGTGAAAAATACTAATATAGCATGTTAAATCAGTCCGAAAAGAATGATTGCTGAAGAACAGAATCTTGGACAAAGTTAGTAAGAGAAATAAACCCTGACCTGCTCCTTAAAATGTTCAGATAGTTAGGCCAGGTGTAATGGTACATGCCTATAATCCCAGCACTTAGGAGGCTGAGGCAGGAGTATTATTGAGTTTGAGACCAAGCTGGGATACGAAGTGAACACAAGGCCAACCAGAACTGTATAGCAAGACCCTGTCTCAAAAAGACAGACACAAAAAAAAAAAAAAAAAAAAAAAAAAGTTTAGATAGTTTAGAGCAGTGGTTCTCAACCTTTCTAATGCCGTGATCCCACAATACAGTTCCTCATGTTGCAGTGACCCCAAACCAAAAAATAATTCTGGTGGCTACTTCAAAACTGTAAGTTTGCTACAGTTATTATTCGGAATGGCTTTAGGTGACCCCTGTGTTTTGATCTTTTGACCCTCTCCAGGGTCGTGACCCACAGGTTGAGAACCACTGGTTTAGAGGGACACACACACACACACATACATACACACACACACTTACTCCTAAAGTTGCTAATAATTCATTCTGTACAAGCCAACAGTGAGAAAAGGAGGGAGCTACATTATTTTGCAATAAAAATGGTTATGAGAATGACTGAGACCCAAGTGACTAGGACTTTCTCAGTTTAGGTCCAGAAATTCCCATATCCCAGAATCTTATAGTTGTAGTTGACCAAGATGAACGGTCACATCGTAGCCATGAGCCCTGAGACATATCACAAAGAGGTTGGTCTCTGGTAGCAGCCATTCAGTCTCTGGGGAGATGTTCTAGGGGGCTACTGCCCTATAGTCACAAGAAATATCCACACAACTGAGAAGGAGTCCCATTACTAACTCTCCAATGCCTGAAAATATGCCAAAACATGGAGGGTACTTTGCCTGGAGTTTTCCTAACAAGCCTGTATTCTGTGAGAAATGGCAGTACACAAGAAAGAAGCGAGGCTTTCAAACCACATAAAATCTTGCAAAAATATATTTGGTAGCCGGTGTGGTGGCGCACACCTGTAATCCCAGCACTTGGGAGGCTAAGGCAGGAGGATTGGTGCGAGTTTGAGACCAGCCTGGGCTACAAAAGTGAGCTCAAGGTCAGCCTGAACTGCACAACAAGACCCTGTCTCAAAAAGACAAAAAAAAAAAAAAAAAAAAAAAAAAAAAAAAAAAAAAAAAAAAAAAAAAAAAAAAAAAAAAAAAAAAAAAAAAAAAAAAAAAAAAAAAAAAAAAAAAAAAAAAAAAAAAATATATATATATATATATATATATATATATATATATATATATATATATATAAATATATATATTTGGTATGCACTAAACATAATAGGTATAGCTTAACCATGTAAATGTACCACTCACTGAAAGACAAGATAGATGTGTCTGTATCTAAACTAAAGGCAGAGCACCAAATCATTAGCTTTTCAGGGTCAGCTAGATAGCTCAGTGGACTAAGCACTTGCTTAGGTAGGCATAGGGACCTGGGTTTAATCCCCGGCACCACATGCCATGCCAGCCCCACTCCCAGGCATGCTGAGCTGGCCACTGAGACTGGGTGTGATGGTGCATACCTATAATCCCAGTGCTGGGGAGGCTGAAAATAGGAGGATCACTACAAGTCTGAGCTGCATAGTGAAACCCTGTACCAAATACATTAAAAAAGAAACAAAAAAGCTTTGCATTGCTCCAGTTCATCAGTACATTTAAAATATGTATAGTAATATTGATTTTTTAAAGCTTAGAATGGATTAGGAAATTTTTATGTGGTTAAGTACACAAGTGGCATATCATATTTCCATAATTTATTATTGTAGAATACCAGTAAATCAAATCCACTTCATAATCTTATGTAACCTGCTATGTTTCATCCAGGCTCTGATTCTGAACAACAACAAGCTAACAAAAATTCACCCCAAAACCTTCCAAACTACAAAGAAGTTGCGAAGGCTATATTTATCCCATAATCAACTAACTGAAATACCACTTAATCTTCCCAAAGCATTAGCAGAACTTAGAATCCATGATAACAAAGTTAAGAAAATACAAAAGGACACATTCAAAGGAATGAATGCTTTGCATGTGTTGGGTAAGTTTTTGAAATGAATGGGACATCATGAAATTATAATCAATATGCAAATGTAGATTCTATTATCATTGATAACTCATAAGGATAATTTCTAAAACTAATGTTTAAATATTTGCTGTAATAAACCATTTATAAATCAATTCAAATATAAATAAAATTCATAGCACTTAAAGAAAATATTATCTTTAATATTGTATCTTTTGCTTAAAAGTCTAATTTGAAATATCTAGTGTTGAAATATCTAGTTGTTGGAACTGGATCCTAATTAGCAAAATCTGTTACTGTTATTTAATTTAAGGATAGTATTTATCTATAAGTAATCAAATAATAATGTATGAAATTAATTCAGGTAGTATATGGAATGTAAACCTTACTTTTGATTAACTTTTTTAAGATCAATGATCTAAGATGGGCATGGTAGTATATATCTGTAAGCTCAGCACTCAGGAGACTGAGGCAGGAGGATTGCTATTTGAGGCCAGTCTAGGATACATAAGTCCAGTCTGAATGATAAAATCAGAGACACTATGTCAAAAAAAACCAAAACAAAAGATAACTGAGACAAGCAATTTTTTGTTGCATATTTTAATATACTCCTATCAGCTTGAATCACCAGTGGAATGGTACATGCATGACTATAGCATCAGGCCACTTGTACCACTGGTGGTAAAGGCATGACTGTCCCATCAGGAGGCATAGGACTGTCCCATTTGGTGGTATAAGCCACCTATGGAGACAGTCATACATATAATACCCTGCTGTGAATGTGTTAAACCCCATGGACATTGTACTTTTCTAACACTCACCATACAACCATGCCATCTCCTTACAACATTCACCCAAATGCCCTAACCAAGATTCTCATTTATTCGTTTAATTCAATTAAGTACCTTGTATTTAACTAAACAGCCTCTAGCTAGCATTTCTCCAAAGTAATCTGCTAATTATGTAATTTCTAGTTGGTATGATTCTTTAAAAAAAGTTTAGGAAACAAAATAAAATATTTTTAACTATATGAATATGACTTTTTCTGATGCAACAGCAGTATAACAAAACCTTTATCATGATAACTATAGCAGAAAGTGAACCTGTTACATATCTTATTATAGAGTATAAATTAATACTTTTCAGAGACTAAAAGAACAATAAAAACATAAATGCTCAGTGAAAACGAGTGTGAATGATGAGAATCACACTTCTTAGAATATTCTTAGGATGTGTCTTACATTGTGAATTTCCTCTGTATAAACTATGTGTGCAAAATCAAGTAATTTCTTTCCACAGAAATGAGTGCAAACCCTCTTGAAAATAGTGGAATAGAGCAAGGGGCATTTGAAGGGGTGACAGTGTACCATATGAGAATTGCTGAAGCAAAACTAACCTCAATTCCTAAAGGTTTGTATCTACTTTAAGATAAAAGTTATTTTTAAATTATCTTATTTCAGTGTTAAGTAAAATGGTGTAAATCATATAGTGCACACGGTCTGAATCAAACTACAACTAAAAAAGTCTGTATTGGCCTATCTGTATAAAAGAGTAAGAAATTTAGCATTTTTTCACATACAGGTAGAGAACTATATGTAGTGATTTTTCTATCTCATGGAAAAGGTAAAGATCATTCAAATTAAATTAACTACCACTGCAATATCTGACATTCAGAAGCCAGTTTGTTGTTGTTTTTGTAACTTACTAAAATGTGATGACTAACCACCTGCCTGTCACAATTCTATCACTGCATAGATTATATTTATGGAATGACTGTGATAATCTATGATAATCTCATTATCAAATATCTCTCAAATATCTTATATTTTCATTGAGATGATTCACACAGAAATTACTAGAAAAATGGATGGTTTGGTATACTAGCTTATTCTAACATAAAAAGTCAGAGAAGAGTGATGTTTCCAGAAGAAGGTATGAAGAATTTGAGGTGCTATGTGTCCCACAGCACTTAAGGAAGGCGAGTGCCTTTTCTTCATTAAGAAGAGTTAACAGCAGAAGTAAGATAATGTCTTCCTTCTTATTCATTTGGGAAATTCTAGTGTATAATCATACTGTGCATGTGTGTGTGTGTTTTGGTGAATGTGATGGTGGTGGTGGGAGGCACCCACCTGAAAACGGTGAGAACAGACCTTACTGTATTAAAAAGGCACGATGATATTTGTTGGTAGTCACTGAGCTTCCTCCAGAATAAGCCTGTGCTCACACCTGTCTTCTTAGCTGTGTTCTGCTCTTTTCTCTGGCACTCACCTTCTTTAAGTGCTATGGGACACATAGCATCTCAAATTCTTCATACCTTCTTCCGGAAACATCATTCTTCTCTGACTTTTTATGTTAGAATAAGCTGGAATACCAAACTATCCACTTTTCTAGTAATTCTTGTATGAATCATCTCAATGAAAATACAAGATATTTGAGAGATATTTGATAATGAGATTATCATAGTCATTTCATAAATATAATTCTACTCAATAAGAATTTTATAAAAACAGAAGTTTTTTATAAAACAGTGTTTTTATAAAACAGACTTGAACAAATTAACTCTAAAATGATATATATGAGACAACTAGGTAAGTTGTCTTAATTAAATAATTATGAGGAAGAACATTTAGAGATGAATTCTAGCCAATAAATCCATAAAGAATAATTAAATCTAGATTGTTATCAAGAGTCAAGCAGAGTGGCCAATACCTATATACCCAGTTGAGACAGAAGGATTGCTTCCTCACAGCAGTGTGTATGGCCAGCCTGGGCAATACAGGGAGACTTTACAAACAAACAGATAAACATGACCAATCAACTGATCAACCAGTAAGTCACCACTTTCTGATTACTGATGAAGAGTAGATCAAGACAGCATTCATGAATGAATGTTGAAATCATCAAGTGAGAGGTGAGGACCAAGATATAAGAAATAAGGGTTTAATATTCTGATATACAGTATTATTTGGATGTTGCCAGCCAAATCCACTGAGTGAATGTCTCAAATCAATACTGAAAAACATCAATAGGACAGAGTATGTTGTAGAAAATGAAAGATTTTCAAAGAGATATCAAAACTTTCTATAAACTTTATTTGGATTATGACTGGAACAAATTAACTCTAAAATGATATATATGAGACAACTAGGTAAGTATTAGAGACTATCAAAGAATTATTGCTAATTTTGTTAGACATTAATATTGGCAAGGTACTTAATGTAAAAGAGAAAAGAAAAGAGAAGAAGGTGACTTTATTAAAGTTAGAGGAAGTAGTCAAAAGTGAAATTACATTTGTGTATGGGATTTGAGTCTAAATATTCCAACAAAAAAGACATAAATATGCCAATAAATAAATAGGGTAGATGAAGTAAAAATTGAAAAATCTCAACAAGGTTAAAGCTAGATGACAGCATAGTGTTTTACAATAGTTTCTATTTTATACATGGCTGAACTTTTCATAACAAAAGATTTTCAAAAGTAGACACTTAAATAATTATTTAAATCATAACCTAATTTTTGACAATAAGTAGTCATGAGGTATGGCCTTATTTGATCTAACAACGTCTTTCTTTTGTCAACAGACCTACCATCAACTTTACTAGAGCTCCATTTAGATTTTAATAAGATTTCAGTTGTGGAACTTGAGGATCTTAAGCGATACAAAGAACTGCAAAGGTAAAAGTTTCCAAGTTCTTAATTTATTTTTAGTACACATTTGTAATAATAACAATCACATTTGGGGCTAGGGAGATAGCTCCATGGCATAAGTGCCTGCCTGGCAAGTACAAGGTTGTGAATTCAAACCCCAGTCCCACACGAAAAAAAAAAAATTCACTGTGGGGAATTGGTACATGTACATAACAGACCAAAATGTTAATTTAGTAGTAACATATAAGTGAAGTTTCTTAGTTCATGTGTACAACAGCTCCAGTTGAGATAATTCTTGATGATGCTACTGGAAAGTATGAAAGAAAAACTAGAAGAAGGCACTATTATTACTGCCTATGCTAATGGGAGAGGCAAAAGAAAGCAAATTTTGCAAATTTTTCTCTTTGGTGCATTTAGGACAAATAATGGTTGAAATGTGTGGGAGGGTACGGGGGGGGGAAACTAAAGTTTTAAAAGCAAAGAACAGAGCTGTATGCCTATAATCTCAGTTACTGAGGAGGCTGAGCCAAGACTATTGATAGATCAAGGTTAGCCTGGGCAACACAGTGAGAACCTGTCTCAAAAAAAAAAAAAAAAAAAAAACCCCAGCCAGGAACCACATTTCTGTGACTACACATGAACAGGAGACAAGCTTATATTCTAACCAGGATTGTGATATTATCAGCTAACTCTATCACACCTAACCATCTACATAAGCATTGACACATATTATTATCATTTTTAGGCTGGGCCTAGGAAATAACAGAATTGCAGACATTGAAAATGGAAGTTTTGCTAACATACCTCGTGTGAGAGAAATACATTTGGAAAACAATAAACTTAAAAAAGTCCCTTCAGGATTACAGGAGTTGAAGTACCTCCAGGTAAAACTATACTTTTGTATGATAGATACAAGCACTTTTATAAACATATTTAATATTTTTCAAACAAAGACCAAGCACTCAGGGGTAATTCAGATATTATAACTCCCCTTGCACAAGTTGTTTTTACAGATAGGAGATCGTTAAGAGAACGGGTCCAAAAAGCTTTCCTCTAAGAAGCTCAAATTTCATTATTCTGCTTCTCCTTCTAAAGCTGGTGAGGCACTCATAGCAAACATGCCAATATAGCTAACTTTAGGTTTCTGTAATTTCTAAGGTAGGGTCAGGTATCCTTTTGTTCTGGACACATCTCACAGGGCAGAGCAAGAGAATCAGGATCCAGGTATTTTAACCATCAATACTGTGGTAGGTCTGGAAGTAGGCATGCTTTAAAAAACATTTATAATAAACCGGAACTGACTATTTGGAGGATGAAAAACTTGCTCTGGGCTGGAGACACAATTCACCAGTATAAGAAATCACCTAGCACTTGGAAGGTTCTGGGTTTCTATCCCCAGCACCATGAAAAGAAAAAGAATTTATATTTTTCACTTGATGCCCTTGCTTCTTAGAAACTTTCTCCTTTCTGACATTCATTAACCTACTGGCAGGGGAAAAAATATTTTGCACATAATTCTAGGTTTTTCACAGTCTTTCTGATTCTCATTTAGGGACTTCAGAGTAAGAATCACTGCATGACATTATTTCATTTTAATCCATTTTTTGCATGGGCACCCCTTGCTACACAAACCTTATCTTCCAAGAAGCAAAAGACACAATGAGAATAAAACCAGGTACTAAGTATGGTATTAGTCACCTTTCTTTTGCTGAGACAAAACACCTCACAGATATAACTTCAAAGACAAAGGTTTATTTTGGCTCGTGGTCTCAGATGTTTCAGGTCATCAAGTGGCTGGCTCCAAAGCAGAAACATGGTAGAAGGTGTAGTAGGGGAGAGCAGCTCACCTCATGGCCTCCAGGAAGGAGAGAGGGTAAAGAGTAAGGGGTGGGGACAAGAATGTAGCCTTCCAGGTTACCTTCCTAGTGTGTCTTACTTTTTTCATCTAGGTTCTACCTCCTAACAGCACATTATCCTACAAACTTAACAAGCACTCTACTTCCTTAGATTTCTTTCTAATTTATCTTTAAACAAGTTTGCTTATTGCACTCATTGGAGATACAGCCATCCAAGCATGTGCTCTATGCAGATGTAGGTCTTGGAGCCATCCAATGGTTTCTGATGTTTCTCAATGCAGCAGAGTACATCTGTCAACTGTGAGCACATCCTAGTATACCTTATATCAAGGCTACCTTCCCTGATCTGCATCTCTGTACAGCTCAGACCTCAGCATACTGTCTCTCTTACAATTCCTGTACTCCTGTTAGTATCATTTTTAATGAAGAAGCACAGAGATGAAACCACAAATCACATTCATATATTTCAGAAAACATCCACAAAGCAACACTCATGTTCACCATGTTTTCACTTAGTGATCTCAGTGTTGTGGAAAACATATCTTCTTGTGTCCCTGAACAGCAATAAGGGATTTGTCACAAAATTCCAGGACTGATAAGAGCACAGAGGAAAGTTGACCACTACCCAAAAGCATTTTAACAATGCCTAGACTTTTCATGGTGAAGATTAGGTTATTCTTTGTAAGAAATAAAGGCAGAATGTTGACTAAAGGTCAAAAGCAGTATTTCAGCTTTGCCAGCAAAAGGCTCCAACTTCTTAACCTGTCCAAATGCTGTTAGTAAAGTAACTTACTGTTACTTCCTAGAAATCTCTCTTACTATAGAATGCTAAAAAGGAATAGAAAAGCTGATTATGGAAAAGAAAGTTTCTCATTCTTCATGAGTAATATTATAAAAGACATTTATATAGCCTTTAAAATTGTCATTTCCTCATCAGTGCAAAGCATTCAACTACCAATGCTCTACTACAAATATGTGTAGAAGATATTGACAGACATTTCTACAAAACCACATACAAAGAAAAAAGCAGTTCTACACTTTTCTCCCTTAACATTCATATACACAAAATGCCAGCTAATGTTTCTGTATCTTAGTATAGTGAGTTGAATTCACAGAACACTGAATTTCGTTCCTCTGTTCATTTCTAATACTTTGTAATTTTAATTGTGAACCACTCATGACAACCTTAAGTAACTATATGGGGTGAGGCAGAGTGGGGTATGGAAAAGCAATATGACAGCTGTCCAGGCAGCAAGTCCTGGGTCATGGCTCTATCTGTGCTGTCCTACCCAGCTCCCAGAACATTTTCTTGTGAAGTACGAGAATTTGAATGGCTATAAGTTACTTAACAGGTATAAACAAGTATATTTAAGTGAAAATACAGATGAATAATACCACAAACACAGAATATAAATAGAACATTCTCTTTGCATTTACTGAGTATTTTAAATCTATTGTTTTCTTTCCTATTACAACAGATAATCTTTCTTCATTCTAATTCAATTACGAAAGTGGGAATAAATGACTTCTGTCCAACAATACCAAAGATGAAGAAATCTCTCTATAGTGCAATAAGTTTATCTAACAACCCAATGAAATACTGGGAAATACAACCTGCAACATTTCGTTGTGTTTTGAGCAGAATGAGTGTTCAACTTGGAAACTTCAGAAAGTAATAATGATGTCCATTTAATATAAAATTCAAAGTCTTTCATTTGCAATACTTGAATGCTATTAATAACAGAAAAATCCATAGAAGCAGAAAAATCTGTCCCACGTGGTAGATGACAAAAAATTTCAACAGAATTTTGCCAATCTATTGGTATATGAGGATTAAGAGAAATAAGTATCTATCGTAATTTTCTTCTGCATAAAATGATTGGGCATAAATCTCTTGCTTCACCATTCTCTTCTCAGTAAAGTTAGCATTTAACCCTTTATCTAGTATATTTGAAAAAGAACTGTACTGTAAACTGATTGACTAAGGAATACTTGTGGTTTCATTTGCTAAAAAAAACTGACAAGAACAACTATATGGAGAGTATATATACTATTCTGATTCTTTAATAACTTGAGTAGTACTGTAATATTTCTAATCATGGTGAAGAATGACTTGAGGTAATCATAATGAAATTCTCATGTGTGATAGCCTGTTATGTTTAAAAGTCTTATAAAGTTTTCTTTACATAATTATCTGATTATAAAACCTTTGTAAAAATGTGTAGTGTTTATATAAGATATAACTCACATTTTTATTATCAGTTATTATAAGCCTTAAACAGCAAATCAATTGGTAGGCTATATAACAATGTTGCCTCAACTCCAAGGAGTATTTTCAGGATGTCCCTTTGGAAGATCATGCTCAAAAGGGACTATGTGCTATGAATTCTATATTGATTTGTCTTTTCAAACACTACAAACTGGATAACTCAAGAAACACATCTGAACTTGTACAGCATCAAATAAAACATAAAAAAACTGAAAATCTGTGCAAAAGTTATGACTAGCCTCATTAGTCTTTTTAATGGCACTAAAACTTATAAAATAAAACATTAAAATTGTTTGAAATAAAAGGTCTGTGCTTTGGATTAATTCTTCTTCTGCCCAAGAACATAAAACTATTTTTCAAAAAATTCTAATTTTAAAAAACCCTCTAATTTATAGACAATACATTAAAACAGCACCAATGTTTATTATTTTATTGGTATAAACTTTATTTATGAGATCATTATCAATTTACCACTCAGTACTGGGAATTGAACTTAGGATCTTGCACTTGCTAGGCAGACACTTGAGCTACTGAGCTGTATCATGGCCTGTTATTCTTAATAATAGTACTACAATATATTATGTAATTCCATGCTAGGAAAGAAATCACATTTAAACTATATCAAAAAGTATACTTTAATTGTATTTTAAGTAGGGAGAAGATAGTATTAAAGATATATAACAATGAGTGGAAGGTTTGAATATCAAAATTAAGAAGGGCAAAATAAGGTCTCTTTTTCACAGGAGAGTATTCAACTTTGGCCCTGCTAACATTTTGGGAGCAGATCATTTTTTTGGAGTGGAGACCATCTCACACACTGGAAAATGTTTAGCAGCTTCACAGACTCTACCCAGGGGCTATGAGATATATCATCTGCTGTCTGCTATCACTGTCACAACAATTTCTCTAGACTTCACCAAATATTACTGAGATGAATAGTGGGAGATAGGTCAAAACCTCAGCTGGTTGAGAACAACTGCTTTACATAAAAATTATTTAATTTCTGAGAGGACATAAATTTGGAAATATGCAAAAAAACTGACTTTTGTGAAGATTATAGATAGAGGATCATAGCATGGTGAAAACAATAAAGACTGCTCATAGTAAAAATAGTACAGAAAGAGAGCTGCACAGCTTTGGGTTGCAGATCAGTGCCACTTATGACCAGGGAAAGTCACCTGTTCTTGGAGTGAGAGTCTGCATCTCTAGAGGGTAGAGATGGTGCTACAAAACAATGAAGTTGCTATGAGGACTGAATAAGCAAAACATACATACATAAAATGCTTGTAACCATACAGGCTCATAAAACATTAACAACTATGGATGGAAGAGAAAGTGGATGAAGTTCTGAGCACACCTATAGAGTCACTGTTACTCAGAAGGCTGAGGTGGGAGAAAGGCAAACTGGAGGCCATCTAGGGCAACATAGCAAGAACCAGTCTAGGAAAAAAAAAATTTATTTAGTCTGAAAATATAAATATTACAGGGATAATTATTCTAAAATCAAAATATGCTAAAGTTCCAAATGTTTGGGGACATAGCTCAGTGGTGTAGTGCCTGCTTGGTAAGTGTTAGGACCTGTGTTTGATTTCTGGTATCCACAAAAATTTTTTCAAAAGTTTTAATAAAGTTAATTTTTCTACAACACAACAAAAATTTTGAAAACATGGTATCGTCACACTGGCAAGAGCAATGTAAAAGTCAAATGAACAATGATACTGGAAAAATACAGTTCTTGAAATTAGCAAAAATTATGTTAATTCTAAGGTTAGATACACCATCTTGGGGATGGAACAAACACAGTAGTATTCTACCACTGAAATACAACCCTAGCTCCTTTCAAAATTTTATTAAATATATAATATTAAATATTAAAGGCTTAAATATATCTCTTAAATATATAATATTAAAGGCTTTCATTAAAGTTGCACAGAGGGGCCTTGAACTTGCAATCCTCCTGCCACAGCCTTCCAAGTAGCTAGGATTACAGATGTATGCCATGATCTTTTTCTAAAAAAGAAAAGGTAGAGATGTGGCTGTCTATGTCTATGTTCCCAGCACTTCAGGGAGCTGAGGCAGGAGGACTGCAAGTTTGAGCCCAACTTGGACAACTGAGCAAGATTTTCTCAAAAAATTATATACATATATACATACATACATACATACATACATACAGTATAAAACCATAAATAAGGGGCTAAGGAAGTAGATGAGTATGAAGGTCTTGTATTTAATCCAGAAAAAAATTTAATACAGGAAATAACTGATCAAGTCCCTGCAATTAAGATGTTTTCTATCTCTCAGCTGTTAAGTCATTTTTGGTTTTAAGTTTGTGAAAAACACAACACTAATGAAAATCATAAACAACCAAAACTATATTAAAGTTTTCTACTACAAACACATTTTATGGTAAATACAAAGTATTATCCACCTGAAAGCCATTAAAGATTGAAAACCAATTAGTTACTACAACATACTTTCAGAGTATAGTATGGACTGGTAACAAAGAATCTTAGTGACCAACTATCTATATTTCCTCCCAATTATTACAATTGAAAATAACCATCAGAATTTATGAAACAAGTGGTCAGGGAGATTGCTCAGTGGTAGCAAGCATAAGGTCCTGAGTTCAATCCCTGGTACACCCCCCAAAAAAGAATTTATCAAACAAAAAATGAATTTATAAAACAAACATAATGATTTAAGAAATCAATTATTAAGTAATTAAAACAAGTTTTCAAAAAATCTTCAATTTTGTTCCTCTTAAGGCACCACACTATTTCTCTTTCATTCATAATTCTATCCTTTTTTGAAAGAATTCTTACCCAGGTTTCACAACCTTTCTATTTAAATACAATATAACCTACCATATCTGAGTTACCAATTTTGTAAAATCTACTTTCCCAAAATCATGTGCAAATAACATTAGATAGTAATAGTTGGTATTTAAAGAACATTTTTCAGACATTCTACTAAATATCTTACTTCTATTAATTGAATTTCAAGCTCACCCTAGCTGGGCATAGTGGAACATGCCTATAATCCTAGTGAGAAAAAAAGGAGGATCACTGTGAGTTCAGTACCAGCCTGAATTACAAAAATGAGACCCTGGGCTGGGGAGATAGCTCTGTGGCACATGTGCCTGTCTGACAAGTGCAAGGTTGTAAGTTCGAGCCCCGGTTAAAAAAAAAAAAAAAAAAAAAAAAAAAAAAAAAAAGAGAGACCCTGTCTCAAAAAATCAAAAACAAACGAAAAAAATCTCACAGTAAGCATACTACATACTGTGTACATGTGTGAAGGTTTGATGGGGGATCCAATCCAGGGGCCTATGCTAGGCAAGTACTCTACTACTGATCTACATCTCAGTCCCTGGTACCTTTATTTAGGCATGGAAACTGAGGAATAAAGATTTAAATAACTTGGGTCAGATGAAAGATCAGAACCCTGAAGTCTAGTTCTATGCTTTTAACTATGATACTACATTTTTTTTTTCCCAGTCATTTTCATTCTTCTCAAATTCTTAACTCATTGGCTAACATACATCATGCTTTTCTGTTGGCCCTGAATGGCTAATGTAACAGATATTTTCTTTTAAGCTTCTTCTCTCTATCCTTGAGCCCATTTTTCACATTAAAGATTTTTATATTTTATTTTAAATTTATTTATTTATTTTTTATTTTGTTTTTTGGTGCTGAGGACTAAACTCAGGGCTTCCAGCTTGCTAGGCAAGCATTATACTGCTGAGCCAAATCCCCAGACCCTGAAAAGGGTTTTTTTTTATTAAGAATTTTTTATTATTTTATTTATTTTTTTTTCTTGTTTCAGAACTTTTGTTTTTTTCTTAATTTTTATGGCCGGCTCAGCCTGCCCTGAGGGCAGGGCTGGCGCAGCATGTGATGCCAGGGATCGAACCGCGGTCCCTGCAGCCGCCCAAGCTTTCCTAAGGAGGCACTGTAGACCACTAAGCCATCCTGCTGAGCCCCCCCACCTTTTTTTTTAATGATTGAGTTGTAAGAATTCTGAGCAATATTCCCTCATTAGACATGATTTTTTTTCTTCTCCCTATGTGTGAATTAAAAAAAAATAAAACCTTTCTTGATAATGGTTTTTGATACGTGAAAGGTTTTGATATTGGTAATCTGTAATTTGTTGTCACATCCATGAAACTACTGCTTAATCCAAGCTCATGTATATTTGTTTCAATTCTGACAATTACCTTTTTGTTTCATTTGGAAGTAAACTTGGATATGGCAGGTCTTGGTTACCTAGCTGTCCCAGGTCCACTGTTCAAAGCAGATTAACATCTCTAATTTGTTACCCAAGAAGGCTTCCATAGCTCTTCCCCATCTGTGTCCCCTATCCCAGATCTAAAGATACTTATTTTATAATATCCATTGCAATCAATTAATTTTGCCTATTCTTTAACTTTAAATAAACAAAATTATATATACTAGCTTCTTTTGCTTGTAGAAAAAGAAAATTACAACACACCTAGTTTTAAAGACCTTTACTGGCTTCATTCATGACTCTAGAAATAGGCAGCAGTATCGGTTAAAAATTATTGAGAATATGTTACGAAAACACAAGGCAAATGTATAGCCAGAGAAAGTCAAGTGTGTACTAAAAAGCACAGTAAATGGAAGGGAAGTAGAACAGACAGACTGGTTATTTGCCACACTGGCCATACAATGTAAATCCATCATAAGGACCATTCTCACTACTTGACCCCTTATCTGTAACCTTCCACCTCATTAGTGAGATACCAGGCTCCTGCCATCCATTATACAGTAATTATTTCATTCCAAGCCACACAGCAGTAACAGAACTGTTAACTCTTACCCTTCTATCTCATTCATTTTTAACCCTCTATCTTGCTTCTCCACTACCTCTGCACAATTGATAAATGTTGTTTATATTTTCCTTCTCTAGAATAAGATTTTTACTGCCAAGTCCTTAGCATCTACAAATGCTTTATACAAAGTAGGCACACAACAAAAAAGTTGAATGAGTGAACATATGAGTAAAAACTTGTTATGCTTACTATATTGTATAAGCATGTCTCAGGAGGTCCTTTCTTAGGCAGCACTATGTCATTTAGCTTGGAGATGCTGTACTTAATAAGTAAGCATAAACTTCTTAGAACTCAGCTGCATTTTGCTACAATTAGGCAAAATGAGACCCCCACCTCAAAATTTTAAAAAAGGATGCATCTTAGTGGTAGAAAACCTACCAGCCTAGCATGCAGCAGGCCCTGGCTTTAATCCTCAGTACCTAAAAAGTGGAACAACCACCAAAAAATCTAACTATTTAAATCAGTGATCATAAACTATCACTAACAGTTCCTATTGTGTTTGAAAGTTTGCCGTTAATCACTACCTCCTCTCATTCCCAACATTATTGCCAACTTAAATCTCTTTTTTTCACATTTGTTGGGAACATGAACAACATAATTACAGTCATAAGTTCAAATCACAGTTAATGAAGAATCACATAAAAATTAAGTGGTTGATTTTAAATTAATGCTCTAAAAGAACTGTGAAGGAATACACCATAATTTTGGGAAAAGTAGACAAATTTGCTCCCTTTTCCTTAGTGCAAAAGCTTAAGGTTCAAAAACAAAGACATTAATAGAAAACATATGGAAGAGATCAGTTAACAAAATGGAATCTTGGCCCAAATATGCCTGCCACGTTTTACATACCAAAGTCTCAAATGATAGACTATATTTTTATAATATTGCCAAAGCATCATTTGAAACACTATATATTTTTCTAATATGAAGCATAACAAAATAAATCTTGTGAGCTCCTTGTAAAGTCTTAATGGAAAGATCTATTTGAAGAACCAAAATTGAACTTCAGGATTTATTTTACCTTATTTGCTCAAGCTTGAAAGAATCTCCCCCAAATGAATTGAGAATCTACTGCCAAGAGACACAATTTAACTCAGTTTAAATGTGAAAAAAATGAGCACAAAAATTTAGCTTTTAAGCAAGGTAGTTAGCTGACTAAGGAGAGTTAAACAAGCTAGTTAAGGAGGGACAATACAGTAAAATGAAATTTTTCTAAATCTGCAAACTAAAAGTAACAGTTGTTGTACAAAGCATTTTATTCAATACTATAGAATTATTTGTGTACTATTAAACAGGCAAATCTGAGACAAATTTTTAGAATGACAGATAGTAATGTTCATAGCGGAGGTAGTCCTTTTATTTTAAAGGTCTTCAGTAAACATCTAATGGTTATACAGTACTTGGGAACTGGGATAGCTGGCAGAGAAGAAAGCATAGGCCTATTCACAGAGATGTATCTTTACTCTGTGAAATCAATAAGTCTATTGTACTTTAAAAATAAACTGGATGTGAAATGCTTTGTTCATAGCTCTGATTATAAACAGTTCAACAATGGGAACTTTATGTGAACATAGGCGCTGAACAACGAGACTAAAGATAATTCGGAGTTCCACCTTAAATTGCTGAGACACAGGATTCAGAGGCACAGTGGACCTTAATTTGAAGAATTCTTTGGCATGAAAATGAAATAAAAACAGTAATCAGGACACGCTGTTTCCTTTCCTTCAGTTTGCCTTTCATATTAGAGGAAATTCTTGCCACACCTCAAACCAAAATTAATGGGCAAAAGAAAGAAGTAAACCACATAAATTTGACCAACAACACAAACATTTTAATTTGAATCTATCCAGTTTTGTATAATGAAAAGAAATACATAATTTTAATTCAACCCAAGTGTTTTCCAACCAGATTGTATTTGCTTAAATTGCTACAGTAATTCAAGGGACAGCCCTGTCTGGGTACAGAGTTACTGTGGATCTTTTAAGAGACTCGGTTAAAGAGTTAGGAATTTCTGATTCATTTAAAGGATTTGCAAATTCATCAACTCCTGAAAACTAAAGCAAATTTAACAGGTATGATAATATAATTTTCAATTTTTAAAAAACATTTAAATTTATAATTGAAGATTATCCAAGAAAATTTTTAGTTTTTTTTTAATTTTTAAATTTTGAATGAAGGGAAAAATTCTGGGGTTTCAGAATTGATTTCTTTCTTTCTTGGGTCTCAGTAATTTGAGCAGCAAGCATTATGAGACTGATGGTTGGGAAGACAGAAATTGGTACAACTTTTACTGAAAAGCTGAAAATTTCTCTTGAGTAAATCATTGGTATAGAATGTTTTTGTTTTTATTTACCTCTTGTACAAAAAGTAGGTACGAATGCTTTATCCAGTCTGTTGAAGGATCTAGTTACTTGGATTTAAGTTAAATATAATGTACATAGAGTATGGATTAAAAAATGTAGACATATTTTAATAGCAACAGAATTTACAAAGTTATATTTGAAGTTGTATTAGATTAAAACTAAAACATATTCTAATACTTTGTTTCTAACAAACTAGTTTATATAGCATACCAATAAAACAATTACTTTTTTTTGGTCCTAGGGATTGATATCAAGATCTTGTGCTTGCCAAACAGGAACTTACACCAATGAGCTATCTCCCCAGCTCAACAATTACATTCTTAAAATATATTATAATGCTTTTATTTTACAAGTATTCCAGAACTAAATAATTTGTATATGATTTATTAATAATTTTCATTAGAGCCTGTTTGAAAGCAAGAGTGTTTTTATCTACATAATTGAAATGTTAGAACATAGGAATCTTTATTGTATCATATAATATGAATAATTTACATTAAAGGGGAATTTTTCAAAAGTGGTAATATGTATTTCATTTAAAATTGTTTTCATGTTTGCTGTTTTTCTAGTAGACAATAGGAAAGTGAAGAATAAAGTACACTGGTATAGGGGACTATTTTAAGAAAAGAAAATACCCAAGTCCTCTATACTTAAATAAATTACTGTGGTAAAACAAATGCCCAAAGATAATCAAAAATAGTAGAGAAAAGAAGTTCTAACAAGAAGTAATCTGTAGTTTATGAATTCAATCATTTATAAATTCTTAGTGTGCACTGTCCTACATTCTGTTAGAAAAAAAAAAATTAGAGATCAGGAAAAGACTGACAGCGAGTCATGCTGTTTTGCTGTAAGTTATCCAAAAGGGATAAGAAAGGCATAGACTGCAGAATATAAGAAGCAGAAGTGACAAAAATATGCTAGTGAATGGCTGAGAAGAGATTACTTAGATAAAAAGAAGATCATGGTTTCAGAGAAAATTAACATGGGGAAGAGGGAGGAAAATAGTAAATAGGCAAATGGAAGGAAACAGGATGGATTTCAGACTAGAAAACTGCACTTAGTCCAAAGCAAGGACAAGATGGCAGCACAGGGTTACAGACATGGAAGGAATGTTTGAAGTGAATTAAAATTTAGAAAAGAAATTGGTCTCCAGGGAAAGCTTTTGTTCTCTTTAAAAAAACAAAAAAACAAAAAAACTTTCATTTTTATTAGCACATGTTTACAGTACATAACATTTACATTCCTTGTGTGGAGTTCATACATACACATGATTTCTTATCCTCTTTCCTCCTTCCTCTGTCTCTGAGAAAGCTCTACCTCCCTACTTACTATTATCTATGTTTTATTTTACTCTTTATTATTTGGGTTCCTTATATTAGAGAAACCATTTTGTATTTAGAATTATGTTTTGTTTTTCTATCGTCTTTTCATGAAGGTCAAAGGCAGACAACATAAAAAAACTCATCTATATTCAGAGAGGTCTAGTTTTGATTATAAGTAAAAAAATACATAGTTGGTATAAGGATCAAAGATATCATCCCAATATCCTTTTTACCCCAATGATTTCTCATGATTGCTTATTTTCTAGACAGAAGGATAGAGACACTCAGAGCAAGTGTCTACAAGCAATGCTGTTGCAAAGTTTATCTACATGACAGTGAGCCTCAGGGGCCTGGCGCAGTGCTAGGGTACATAGCTGTAACCTGTGCCTGTAGGGAAGAAGCATCCAACCCCAGGGACTTTATAATGGGAATGAAATAAGTGCTCAAAAAGTGATTTAAAAGTTCATGTGCTATACTCTAATGAGTACAACAAAATCTTATAAAATGACACATAAAATATCGAGTATGATGCACAAGATTTTTAGACTTCTGCTCATCTCACAAAGTTTGGATCAAATTATGTTTACAAACAACTCCAAGTAAACCCAAGCAAGGTCAAGACACTGAGCTCCACAGATGGGCTGTCTCCACCATAAACCATATTACTTACTCTGTGACACAATTATGAGTTCTTTTTATGACGTCTTCCTCACCACTGAACTGTTTGTTCTCTACAGGGGGATTATGTCTGCATATCCTCTTTATTTGTTTGTTCTCTACCAATGTAGCACAGTCCTTCCGAAATAATTCAGGCATGGTAGTTTAGGCCTATAATCCCAGCATTATAGGAGGTTGAGGCAGGAGGACTGCCTTGAGTTCAAGGCCAGCCTGGGATAGTGAACTCAAGGCAGCTTGATAGCAAGACCTTGTTGGGGGTAGAGGGAGAGGGAGTGGTAGGGAGAGAGAACTCAAGATAACTGCAGACTGAAGTAATCCAAATTACTAATATTTGTAAAGTGATTTACTAAACCTATTGCTTACAGTACATACTAGGATAATTATAGCAAGTAAATGAGAGCAAGCCCATGCAGATACAAGAGCTTTCAGCATAGCACAGAGACCTGGTTTGCTCTGAACAGTGCCTTTTGAGATGAAATGACAACTCATTCTCTCAACTTTTTCTCAGTGTAAGATCCGGTATGACATGCAGAATGAAGATCATGGCTGAGATATACTCATTTATCAAATTAAGCATTAATTCCCAGAGCATAAAGCCTTTTACTGAGAATCTAGGTGCTCTACATTTCAGTTATACTAGTCTTATTTTGCTTCTTTCAACAGTTAATCACCATTTCTTAAACACTTCAAGGTGTGTGGCTTCCCTATTGTTACTTATCTACTTGGAAATAACCTTCACTATGTTCTATGAGAATGCTAACATTTTTCCAAAGCTTGGTGACTTTCTTTCTTTCTTTCTTTCTTTCTTTCTTTCTTTCTTTCTTTCTTTCTTTCTTTCTTTCTTTCTTTCTTTCTTTCTTCCTTCCTTCCTTCCTTCCTTCCTTCCTTTCCTTTCCTTTCTTTTCTTTTCTTTTCTTTCTTTTTGTGGGACTGGGGATTGAACTTAGGTCTTCATGCTTGCCAGGCAAGCACTTTTTCTGCTGCGCTACCTCTTCAGCCCAAATTCTTCCAAAGTTTAAGTCAATACTATGATCTCTACGAATCATATGGAAAAAAATAGATATAATATATTCAGATTTGCAAAAAGAAACTTCATAAATTCCAAATCATATAATATTTAGGAGATCAAATTATTACTAAGGATAAACACATTGAAATGTTTTATTCTATTTTCTTGATGAAAAAGGAAGCAAGATAATCACCCATAAATAATAATGGGAATAAGGTTTTAGAAGGTTGAGAGCAGAAAAGAAAAAGAATAACCTAGGAGGGAGAAAATGGACAAACTATGGAGATTAGCCAAGCATCACTTGAGGTTGAGGTGGAGAACTGAATGAGACCTGTCCACTCAGTGGTTTCACTCTATTCATTTTCAGCTAGGTGAGACAAACTGAGAGTATGTAAGGAATGTTGCAATATGTAAGATGTGAGGAGTCAGAACATTGAGGACAGGAGAAGTGAGCACAGCAATAAACTGTGGGAGCTAAGCTAGTAAAAATGATACCAGAAAGTATGAATAAAGGACAAAGTAGGATTAGTATATACTAGGTGCTACTAAAATTGGAAAATTTTTGTAGTTGGAGTTACTATGTGAAGTGATAGAGTGAAAATGTCAGGTTCTCAAAACTGAAAATATGAAAGACTGTTGTACTAGTCAAACCCAACCTAGGATATGGGTATGCAGAAAGAATGAACAAAATAACTGGCATAATGAGAAAGTACTTTTCTCTGATAGAACCCTGTTTGAGAATTATCTGCATTTTTCATCTCTTGTCAAAAACAAAAAAATACTTAGAATATAAATATAGTGTATGTTTAAGATTTTAGAGTTATTCAGAGTGAAAGACTCTTGATGTAATTGTGGTCCTTAGGTAACGTCCCGCTGTAATCCTGCATTGTATATCTCTCTGCTTTCACTACACTTGAACAGAGATAGCATGTTTTTAGAATTTGTATATCTAGACCTTACTTCAAAACATTAGCAGAAAAAAGAGAAAAAACAATGTAAATGTCATTCTATTAGAAACTAAAACTTTGTAGGATGTACATACTGTGTGTATTGAGATTGAAGAAGCTACTCAAGCAAAGCTGTAAACAAAATAGATTCTGGAAACTTTCATGAGGAAAACTGTAAAATGTAGGTAGAGTTGGACAAAAAATACTAAGAGAAAACATACCTACTTTAAAATATTTGAAGTCACCACATAGAAAGTTGTATTTAATGTTCTCTCAAAAGGCAGAAAAGGGCACCAGGAATAAAGGTTGTAGGGAAGAAAATTTTGGTTTATATCAAGACTCCATACGCAAAAGTTCTCCAAATAAAATAGAAGTCTGTCTTTTTACAAGCAGCAAACTCCTCTAAAAGATGGACTAGTTGGCAAACATTCACAGGGGAGAAAACACAATTATAATTGAATGATGTCATGCTATCATAAATCTGCACACTAGTAAGCAGGACAACTGGAAACTTAGTGAAAGAACATAAAAGGAGCTTAGTAAAAGTCTAGAAAACCAGAATTCTGACTCTGGTTCAATTCAGTATGTGATTTTATTAAAATTACTTCTTTGGTGCTAAAACACTAATTTTGAGCACTGCTGATTCTTCCTAGATATTCTTTTATATACAGGTATAGGTATAATACATTTCATATTTACATGTCAATTTGTTTTATTTACATATCCTACAATATATTTCCTTTTCTCCTTACAATAGGACAAAAAAGAAACATGAGCTCTTTAAGTACAATATCTGTCCTTTTCTTCTTCTTTGAAGTGAAGGTGTATTGCCAATATGAAATTTATCAGTGGGATGAAGACTATGACCCATCACCAAATGAAGATTATGAACCAAGATTTCAATTTCATCCAAATGTAGAATACGGAATTCCTTATCAGCATATTTTAGGTTGTGCCAGTGAATGCTTCTGTCCAATTAATTTTCCATCGTCAATGTATTGTGACAATCGCAAACTCAAGACAATCCCAAATATTCCAATGCACATTCAGCAACTCTACCTTCAGTTCAATGAAATTGAGGCTGTGACAGCAAATTCATTCACCAATGCAACTAATCTTAAAGAAATTAACCTCAGTCACAACAAAATTAAATCTCAAAAGATTGACTATGGTGTGTTTGCTAAGTTTTCAAATCTACTACAACTTCACCTTGAGCATAACAATTTAGAAGAATTTCCATTTCCTCTTCCTAAGTCTCTGGAAAGACTCCTTCTTGGTTACAATGAAATTTCCACATTGCAGACAAGTGCCATGGATGCACTAGTAAACTTGACTATGCTTGATCTCTGTTATAATCATCTTCATGATTCTGTGTTAAAAGAAAAACACCTTGCCAAGTTGGAAAAATTAATGCAGCTCAACCTATGCAATAACAGATTGGAATCAATGCCACCTGAACTTCCTTCCTCACTTATGTATTTATCTTTAGAAAATAATTCTATTTCTTCTATACCAGAGAATTACTTTGACAAACTTCCAAAACTTCATGCTCTAAGAATGTCACACAACAAACTGCAAGATATTCCATACAATATTTTTAATCTTTCCAACCTTATAGAGCTCAATGTTGGACACAACAAATTGAAGCAAGCATTCTACATTCCAAGAAATTTGGAACATCTATACCTAGAAAATAATGAAATAGAAAGTATGTAAAATTTTGTTATTCTTTACAGAACAAAAGAATCTAATTTTGACTCTTTTAGGACAAATATTTAACAATTTATGTCTTACATATTGCTAAAAAGGGCTGTTTTGAAGTTCTGCTAAGATAATGACAGAAATAAGTCACATAAAACAGTATTCTGTTTGTTTTATAGACTTTTCAATTAAGTTACCACCCTGAATATTGAGAAATAACAATATACAATGTGTGAAGAACTATGAATATCCTCAGTAGTGGAGCTATACTTTATTTTAGCTTGTTTCTAGCAAGAATATATTACTTAAGTAAACTGAAAAGGGTTGGCATATAGCTTAGAGGCACAGCTCCTGCCTGGCAAGCACAACATCCTGAGTTTGATTCCTAGCATCAAAAAAATTATAATCAGAAAGTCAATGAAGACTGGGTGGTGCATGCCTGTAATCCTACCTCTTTGGAGGCTGTAAACAGGTGGGCCATTATGAGCCTGGAGCCTGACCTAGTAGTGAGACCCTGAGAATCCTGTGCCTATAGACCCTTCCTTAAAATATAGGGAAAAAAAAGAAAAGAAAAAGAAAAAGCCAATAAAGCCATATAAATCTGGATAATATAAAACTTATTTATCATTTTATTTCCTTCACTTTAATATTTGATTAGCATTAAATTTAAACTTAATTCCACATGTATTTTAATAAGATTATATCACATAAAACAGAATTACGACTACAAGGCAGGAATAATTTTTAATTTATTTTTTTTTCAGGTGTGAATGTGACAATGATGTGTCCCTTTGTTGATCCAGTACATCAGTACCATTTAACATATCTTCGTATGGACCAAAATAAGTTAAAAGAGCCTATTAATTCATATATCTTCTTCTGCTTCCCTCATATACATAGTATTTATTATGGTGAACAAAGAAGCACTAACGGCCAAACAACACAGTTAAAGACGCAAGTTTTTGGAAGATTTCAAGATGATGAGGATGAGGAGTATATTGATAATCATAACAATATTCCTGTGACTCCAGAACAAGAAGGGCCCGAAGAACACTTGGACCTTAATTACTATGAAGTTCAAGAATGGCAAGAAATTATCTAAGTGGCTCTATAAAGCCATATTACTCAATATATATCTAAATATACACTGCTTGAAGTAATATATTCAGAATTATGTATTGGTATTGCATTTAACTTGCCAGAGGCAATTACATCCTTACATAAGATTAGAACTTAAAATGATATAAATGTTTAGAAATGTAAATTAGAAAAAATGGAAACAAAATCCCTAAATTTTAATGACTTGTTTTTAAACCTAGATATATCATTATGCTGGGGGAAAAAAGTGTCACTGTTAGTAAGAGTAATGTTTCTAAGAATGATGAAAGAGATAAAACTGGCAGTGAAGACCTGAAAGTAATGTTCTTTCAATTGCTATGACGATAATCATGACAGGAGGGCACATTAGCACAAGAACAGCACTCATTTAAAGAAAAGACCATTTTCTTTAACTGTCAGTATAAAAACTTTCACCCTTGTATTTGTGATCATTGCACTGTGCCATCATTCCACTTGTTCACTTAGAGCACCGAATGACAGATTTGATTTTCAAGAGACCACCACACTATGAATCAAGGCAGGCAGACTGATGAAATCCAAGTGTTGTTCTTCTTAGAGCACCAAAGCAGAAACTTTGAATTTAAGCAACTAAAAACCACCAGACTATTTTAGTATACACTGTATTTTAGCAAATTTCAGCAACTCCTCAAAATACATTTTAATTTTGTTTCATTTTAACTGGGATAAATGATTTTATAATAAATTAGAGAAAGGCCTCTTTTGGTGACAAGAAACTTTGCTAATAAATACTGCTTTGTTCACAAGGTTAAGTTAATGTTAAAATAAATTTCTTTAAATATTACTGTCCTCTTCTGTCTTCCTAGTGGAATACATTAGAAACATCTATGTTTATCAGTTGGTGTTTTTTTTTTTTTTTTTTAATATAGTGCTGAGGCTGAGTATGCTTCATTTAATATCTGAAGGACAAACAGGATTTAACAGTTTTTTTCTAAAACCTTAAAAACTCATTTATATTCTTTGATCTATCATTTTAAAGTCATTTAAATATACCTTATAAAGGAGATTCTAAGCACTGTGATAAACTCTTTTGATTTACCAGACTGTTTCATAGAATTCCTGAGCTAAGAGCTTACACACAAATGTAGGGTTGCCTACATAGGAAACCCAAAACACAGGCTAACAATTCAGATAATCTGCAAAATCTAGACAGGTATAACTACAATATATCCCTAAGCAGATGATGATGATGATGATGATGATGATGATGATGATGATGATGATGATTATATTTATTTATTTATTTATTTTGCAGAACCAGGGCTCGAATTAACAACCTTGCACTTGCCAGGCAGGCCCTTGTGCCACGGAGCTATCTCCCCAGCCCCAGGTTATTACCATTATGAGGAGCAGAATACTCATCTATCCACAGGGAGAACCTTGATAATCTAGAACGAACATAAACAAAACTCCATTCATTAATTTAGTCAACATCAAGTTATTTGGTGTATCTGGCTTGGCAATCAATGAGAGATTCAGAAATGAATTACAACCAGAAATACTGGTGTACAGCTATGATCCAGCACTGGGAAGGCTGAGGTAGGAGGGTTATGAATTCAAGGCTGGCTTATAATACATAGTGACATCTTGTCTCCAAGAAGAGATCATAATAATAATGTGTCTGTGACATTGTAAGATATGTGTGACAGTAAAAGTAAGAGTGAAATGCTAGTGAAACACACAAAGTGCACTTTCAATAGAGATTAAGAAATGTTAAAGCCCAGGGTCAGTGAGATGGCTCAGCATTCTAAAGCGACTGCTTAGGAAAGCTTAGGCAACCGCAGGTTCGATCCCTGACACCACATGCTGCATTAGCCCCACCCCCAGGGCAGGCTGAGTGGGACATTAAAAAAAAAAAGTTAAAGCCCAACTTCCTTTTGGACATTTTAAAACAAGGTTATATTGTCAAATATAATGAACTGATATATGGAAATTACCATGGGTGATTAAGACATAAGATCAAGGCTATTTTTGACCTAGAGCAATATGAAATTTAATCAGGAGACATCAAGAAAATGTAAATGGAGCTGGATGTAGTGGCTCATGCCTGTAATCCCAGCACTTGGGAGGCTGAGGGAGGAGGATCAGTGAGAGTTTGAGACCAGCCTGGCCTACAGAAGTGAGCTAAAGGGTAGCCTGAACTGCATAGCGAGACCCTGACTCAAAAAGACAAACAAAAAAAGGAAATGGAAATTATGATGAAATGAAATACCAACTTCACTCCCATCATCAGAACAGCTGACATCAAGAAACAGACAAATAATAAGCACTAGTGAGGAGAGGAAGAAAATGGTGCCCTCTTATACCAACTGATAAAATAGTACAGTTGCTCAACTGGGACCTCCAGCTGAGAAGTTTTTTCATGTCAAAAGAAATTACCAACAGAGTGAAAAGACAACCCACAAATTTTGAAAAGACTTTAACTAATAAGTATTCAGACAAAGTTCCTCTATTTAGAATTTATGAAGAATTAAAAACAATGAGGGTCCCAAAATTCAAAGACCCAATCCAGAAATGGGCATCTGACATGAACACACACTTCTCAGAGAAAGAAATTCAAGAAGCCTATAGATAAATGAAGAAATGCTCCATGTCGTTAGCCATTCATGAAATGCAAATCAAAATAATACTTACATACCATCTCACCCCAGAAAGAATAACTACCATAAAGAAATCAACCAACAACAAATGTTGGAGAGGCTGTGGGGAAAAGCAACACTTCTCCACTGCTAGTGGGAATGCAGACTGGTGCAACCATTATAGAAAGCAGTGCGGAGACTCCTTAAAAAACTAGAACTGGAAATCCCATTCAATCCAGCTCTCCTACTAGGAATTTTCCCAGAAGAACTGAAAACATCATATCATAGTGATATCTGCACATCCATAGCAGCACAATTTGTGATAGCCAAATCTTGGAAACAACCAAAATGCCCATCATCTGAAGAATGGTTGAAAAAGATGTGGCATTTTCACACAATGGAATATTACTCAGCTATCAAGAATGATAAACTAAAAGATTTCTTATATAAGTGGATGTATCTAGAACCTACACTCATTTGTGAAATAAACCAGATCTATATATGTAAATATCATATAGTTTCCCTAGTTTAAGAGCCAAAAGAATAAATTTAAAACAAAAGAATTATAAAATTAACAGAAGTTGGCAGAGCTTTTCACGAAGAGGCTTAGGTATTTTATACACCCTTCAACTGTCTTCCAGAGTGAGTTTAGATTGCATTCCCCTGGTAACTACTGATGGTAGGCACTTTCCCACATGCCTCTTGACCATTTGTATCTTTTGTGTGTGTGTGTGTGTGAAATGGTCTCCTGAAATTTTTTGCTCATTTTTAAGCCATATTTTTGTCTTATTGAATTGTAGCATGTTATCTTTTCATGTAACAATAAAAAACTATATATGCTGTTAAAAAATAGAATATTTAGTAAACTCATAAAAAATAAATGTTCTAAGAAGAAAAAAATAGTACAGTTGCTTAAGAAAGGTAGTTCTTCAAAAGCTAGAGTCATGTATGAGTCAGAAATTCTACTTTCAGATATATAATGCAGAAGAATTGAACACACATTCACACAAAAATTTGTACATGAATGACCACAGCTGCATTATCTAAATGAGGAAGCCACCCAAGTGCTCATCACTAGAGAATGGGTAACACAATGTAGCTTATCCACAAAAGGAAAATTATTCAACTATGAAAATAACAAAAAAATGACATATACTACAGCTTGGATGAACTTTAATAACATTATGCTTAGTGAAAGACATTCATAGGAAAACATGTACTGTACAATATTCTTTATATGAAATGTCCAGAAAAAGGAAATTTGTGGAAACAAAAAGATTATTTTCTGTCTAAAGCATAGAGATAGGCGATGGGGAGAAATGCACAATGACTGCTAATAGATGCAGGGTTTCTTTTAGGGCTGATGAAAATTTCTTAAATGATGGTGGTAATGGCTATATGAAAGCCCAAAAATGCTAAAAGCAATTCAATTGTACATTTTTAAAGGGTTAGCTTACATGCAATGTACATTAGCTCAAGAAAGCAGGTATTTTAAACATTTATTTAACAACAATATAAACAAGATCAGCTGGTGTAGTGGCATAAGTATGTAGACACAGCACTTGAGAGGCTGAGGAAGGAGGATCTTGAGGTCAGGGCCAGCCTGAGCTATATAGTGAGTTCAAATCTAGTTTGAACAACACACACACACACACACACACACACACACACACACACACAGAGAGGAGAGAGAGAGAGAGAGAGAGAGAGAGAGAGAGAGAGAGAAAGAGGGAGACAGAGACAGAGACAGAAAGAAACAGAGAGAGGAAAGGAAAAGGAGAAGAAAACAAGAAAAAAATCACTTACTCTAACACAAAGAAGAAATAAAATTCCAAACTGTTACAACTCAAAAAATCATGTGGACAAGGATTTCATAACTGTAATTCTGTCCAGAGACTGGTGAAATAGCTGCAAGGAACAGAAAAAAAAAAAAAAAAAAAAAAATGACCTTTATCATGAGATAGTACCTAACACTAAGCACAAATGCAGAGAGATGCTCCTGGTTGAGATTAACGTAAAATACTAATTACTTATTTAAGTTCTTATACAGTTTAAAAAGTAAAAATCTTCCAATTTTCAGATTTCTGGGGTTTCTATTTTACTACCTCCTAAACTATTAAAAGAAAATAAATTTTAAATTTCAAAGAACATCCTCAGTAGAAAATAAATTTCATAGCTTAGCAATTCAAAGCAAGGAATTTGATATCAGACACACAGAGGAAGTTTAACATTACACTTCTAAGCTATGACACTCTGACTAAGCTCCTCAGCTTCTCTGAGCCTCCCTTTCTCACGCACTTGTTACAGGGACAGAGTGCTGTCCATGTCAGCTTTAGGTACCCAAAGAGCCATGACTCCTGCTCAGCATGCCTAGCCCCACTGCCCACAAGTATTGGTGTGGCCCACTCAGGCCAGATACACTCGCTTTCTTCTCCCAAGGGCACACAGTAGACTCAGCAGACCTAAGTTCTTTTCAATGTTCTTCTCATACAAAAAGAGGATTCACTAAGGATTTCATTAGGATACATTTGTACCCCACAACAAACAAATATGACGTCACTACTTGAGACTCTGGCTTTCCCATGTCTCACCACCTTTCCCATATCTACTCTGTCCCTACAAGAACACCTCACCTCTGCCCTGGCTCCTCCTTCTCAAGGTTTATGAGTAAATGCATTAGGAAACATCCTCCAGCTCAAGGCATGATTAAGATGCAAGTTAACAACTATTTTTTATTATTTGAAAATACTGGCTGGGGAGATAACTCAGTGGTCTAAGTGCCTGCTGGCAAGCACAAGGATCCAGGTTCAATCCCTGACACTGCATGCCATGCCAGCCCAGGAACCCCAGGCATGCCGGCCAGCCACTGAAACTGGGCATGGTGGCATACGCCTATAATCGTGAGTCTGAGCTGCACAGTGAGATCATATACCAAATAAATAACAGATTTTTACAAAGCAAGGCAGGAAGGAAGGATCTTTCTTTCTTTCTTTCTCTTTTTTCGACTGTTCAGGCTGCTTTAGGGGCAGGTCTGGTCAGGTATGTGGAGCTATGACTGAACCAGTGTCCTGCACCTGACTTTGCCCAAACAGGAGCTTAAACAACTGAGCTAATCTGCAAGCTCCCAAGAGAGAGGGAGGAAGGGAGGGAGAGATAGAGACAGAGAGACAGAGACAGAGACAGATAGAGATAAACATAGAGAGACAGAGACAGACACACAGAGAGAGAGAGAGAGAGAAAAGAAAATGCCCCAGTCAACTTTTAGGGACAGTAAACTAAAATACTGATGTATGTATATTACATGACACTTAACCAAGTCCACAGGTAAAAAAGAAAGTAGAAAAACTAAACCTATCTCTTCTATATGCTTTTTGTTGTTGTTGTGGCAGTAAACAATTCATATGCCCACAAAATGGGCTCAAACTAAAACCCTGGCTTTCTGATTCCAAATAAACTTTTCCCCTATATCCTTGAAATTATAATAGCTGGAAATGAAATTAAATTATAATACCTAAAAATCCAATGTTCTTTACATTCTCCAACTTCCTCAATAAATATAATTACACCCAGTTGTCTTGGTTACTTTTTACTCCTTGCTGGGACAAATACCCAACACTCAAAATGAAGGAAGGAAAGGTTTATTAGCTCACAGTTACTGGAGGTTTCAGTCCATATTTGGCTGGCCCAAGCTGAGTGGAACAGGGCAAAGAGCATCCAGTTCATGGCAGTGGAAGAGCAACAATCATGACAGAGGCAACCGACCAACCAGGGGAGCAGAGAGGAACAGTTCTTGTCTGTCTCTGTCTCTCTTTATATTACATTCAGGCTCTCTGCCTCAGGCTATCTGCCTTAGGTGATACCCAAAATCCCAGAAGTATTTAAACCAATAATCCCATCAGTATTAAAACACATAATCCCAGGGATCATGGATCAAGTCTCAAACTCTAGATCAATACTAAATCACATAATCCCAGTGATTCATGAGTCAAGTCTCAGTCTATAGAAGTCCCTGCCCCATGGCTGCACAAGGCTTTGGGGGGACAACTAGACATAAACCATAAAACCAGTTATAAACTATACCTTATTATAACCTAGCCTAGATATAAATTTTTCTTTTTTTCTTTCTTCTTTTTTTTTTTTTTTTGGTGGTACAGTAATCAAACTTGGACCTTGTGCTTTTAGGGCAAGCACTTACTCCACTGAGCTATCTATCTCCCGGGCCCCCTAGATATAAATATTAATCAGGAACACATCTCTCATTTTACAACTTGGGTTGTAAATTTATGGTGCAGAGATTTATGCACTACTAAGAAAAACTAAATTCACAAATAAGGCATACTTCTACCATGAATTCTTCCTTATGTTGAGTCATAAGGAAACTGCCAACTCCCCTGAAATTCACCCTTAGATTCTCATTTGAACAAATGACCATGTTCAGGCATAAGCATGGAATTCTGAAATGGAGGTAAATGATAGACCTGCCATAAGATTCTACCAAGTTCGAGTTAAAAGATTCTAAGTATACAGCAACTCAGCAAGGGCATCTTGTCCCTGTATTTCTGACACTGAGCATCTGGAGACTTTTCCGTGTTTGTCTTAGGAGTTATTGTTATTGGCATTCAGAAGGTAAAGGAGATGATAAAGAATATCATCTTTATCAACAAAGAATAATCAGATTCTGGCCTGAATCATCTGCTTAATATGCTTAGCATGCTAAGGTCTTGAGATTATCTCTTGCACTGAAGGAAAAAAACTTACCAGGTCACAGATGTCAAGCATGAAAGCTAAAAAACTGTATGGCAGTGATGGCAAACCTATGGCGTATGTGCCACAGCAAAGCATGCAGAATCCTCTCAGTCCACACTTGCACCAAGTCACCCCAGCACCTGAGCAACAAATAACTGCAGTGTTAGCATTTTGTGATAAAATAAGTAGGCACTGGGTCACAGTTTGGGTACTGGGTCTCTAAAAGATTCACCATCACTGCAGTAATGTAACTACATGCTAAAGTCCAATTCAACAGATAAAGAACTGGGTCCTAAAATTCCCAGAAAGGGGCTAGGGAGATAGCTCTGTGGCACAAGTGCCTGCCTGCCAAGTGCAAGGTCGTGAGTCTGAACCCCGGTCCCGCCAAAAAAAAAAAAAAAAAAAAAAAAAAGAAGAAGCTAAAATTCCCAGAAAATGTTTATTTACAAAACCTAGTAGTCTATTCAACACATTTGTCTTTGTTTACTGCTAAGAAATGGGAGAAAGGGTCAAAGACTAATGGGAAATTTAATGATAATAATAATAATAATAATAATAATAATAATAATAAGTCAGACAGATAGCCCAGCAGATTGAAGCACCTGCTTAGACAGATGCAGGGACTGGCGTTTGATCCCTACCCTGAGGTGCTCCCCTCACCGTGGGGTACGATGACAAGGTGATTGAGACTGGGTGTGGTAGCATAAGCCTGTAATCCCAGTGCCTGGAAGACTGAAAACAGGAGGATCACTACGAGTCTGATCTGCATAGTGAGACCTTGTAGATCCTGTACTAAATATATAAAAGTAAATAAAAGCCCTTGTAAGACTTCAAAAATAATGCAAAAAGGTCATCTAAAAAAGTCACCTAGCTGGGTGTGGTGATGCAGACCTGTAATTCCAGCATGAGGGAAGCTAAAGCAGGAAGATTGCTGTGAGTTAGAGCTTAGCCTGGACTACAAACTGAGTTTAGGCCAACCTGAGCTGCATTGTGAAACACTGCCCCAAAAGTCAAAAACAAAAACAAGACCAAAAAAAAGTAGCTCCCTGAAAAAACTCAATAGAGAAAAAATTTTCATTTTGGATACATCTCCAAAATGAGCATTATATGGATTTTATCTTTTATTTCTGTACAGAATAGAACATTTCCTTTTAGAAGAGAAAAACAATTTCAGAAGCAAATGTAATATACTGGGAACTCTGTACAAAGTTTGGCTTGGGTAACCCATTCTGGACCCCTCCTGACTCTCCAGAGCTATTCCAATTCTCCACATCCATTCCTTTCCCCCCAATACATTTTCCACTCTTTAAAAAAAAGTTTAACTTTGCCTAAAGAACAGCCTCGGCTTTGGCTTGGCTCCACCTTGACTCCTGGGAGGTGATTTATGTCATTCCACATAGGTCTGTTTTTTTGAGTGTGCTACTATATATCCAATAGTTTAGAAAACCCAAGTATGTGATTGAGGACCATGGTGCTGGGTTTTCTGTATCAGTTCACAATGAAGCTCCCTTCAAACACATGGAAAAGCAACAATCAATCACCATGTCTATGTAATGAAGCCCTCAAGCAAAGCTCTTAACAAGGTCAGATAAGTTCTCTGGTTGGCAACACTCTTGTCTTCTCTGTAGTCACATTTCTTACTCTCATCCATCCCCTTCACCTCTTGTGCTTCTTACTTGAAGCTCCAGCCACTCCCAAGTAATCACAAATTTTCTAGATAATTTATCCAATTATTCCCACACACAGTAAACCATTCACTTTCCCGGAACATCCCACTGTGGTGCTGTCTCTGTCTCTGTCGTGGTTTCTCTGTCTTGGTGTTTCTGTCTCTGTCTGTCTGTTTTGCTCTGTCTGTCTCTTTGTCTCTACCTGTCTATCTGTCTATCTGTCTCTCCAATACAAAAGTCAGCATGACCTCAACTATGGTCTTTCCCATGTACCACAGAACTTAAAGACTACAAAAGGTCCTCAAGGGAAGGGTCTACTTGTTTATCTAGATATAGAAGATGATCCACAAGCTTTTATTGAATGAATAGATAATAATAAAAATGTATTTACTGGTTACAACTGTTATTCAATAACTCTAAGATTTTATTTCAAATTCCAATAGAATAAATGTCTTATCTAAATATTTCATCACACAACTGCAATTGAGTGGTTCAAAAATAGGATTAAGGGGCCAACAAGATAGCTCAGCATTCTAAAGTGCCTGCTTAGGCAAGCTAAGGCTAAGCACAGGGATCCTGGTTCAATCACGTGACCATATGCTGCACCAACCCCACCCCCGGGTTACGTTGAGTAGGCCACAGGAAAGAAAGAAAGAAAGAAAGAAAGAAAGAAAGAGAAAGAAAGACAGACAGACACTAAAATGCATCAATCTATTACAAATTCTTTATATTGAAAACAAAAAATGTTGTAAGTCGTATTTTAACAAAATAAATACAAATACTATGGTCTTTTACAGTTTACAGTCTCAAAGGAAACATCAACTAAATTGATAAAGAATAGACATTTTCCTTGCAGGGAGACCAGGGGTCACTCTACCCAGGTATCTCCTATAGCTCTAGCATTTGCAGGAACAACAACCAACAAGGAACTGGTCATAGCTGAACATTTTCATTTGTGATCTTTGTTGATGTTGTTTGCTCAGTGAATAAAATATTCTGGAGTGAGACAATCTGGGGCCCCTGGTCCTCATTCAATCCAGTGGAACCCTGTAGAACTTCCTGCAGAGAGGCTAGAGATAAGACCCACCCCACTGATCCAGGAACAGAATATCTTGCCAGAGTGACATAGCAGGTTAACTTCCAAAGGCTGCAGCATGAAGTGGAGCACAGTAGCCACATCTAAGCTACACCCACTTGGACGAGTTTGAATTTGGTAGATCTGGACCTGGTGCTAAGGTAATAATGTCACCAAAGCTCTAAAGCTCTATACCAAAGGTCAGAAGACAATGTTATATAAAATGACAAAGGGAAGGAACAGAATGCATTCTCAGGCCCCAAGACCACCCAGAATAAATGCAGGAGACAACATTATAAAAGAAACTGGAAGCTGGGTGTGGTGGCGCACACTTGTAATCCCAGCACTTGGGAGGCTGAGGCAGGAGGATCAGTGCGAGTTCGAGACCAGCCTCGGCTACAAAAGTGAGCTCAGGGCCAGCCTGAACTGCATAGTGAGAGCCTGTCTCAAAAAGACAAAAAGACAAAAAAAAAAAAAAAAAAAAAAAAAAAAA
>PVJA010003536.1:0-94123 GCA_004027025.1 Myocastor coypus | reverse complement strand
TTTTTTAATTTTATTTATTTTTTTCTTGTTTCAGAACCTTTATTTGTTTATTCACTCATTTTTGTGGCCGGCTCAGCCCACCCAGAGGGCAGGGCTGGCACAGCATGTGGTGCCGGGGATTGAACCGCGGTCCCTGAAGCCGCCCAAGCTTTCCCAAGCAGGCGCTTTAGACCACTGAGCCATCCCACCGGGCCCCATGTCCTTGCTTTCTATGTCAGGATAACGTTGCATCTAAGTTACCAAATTTGTTGGTGTGCAGCTGTTCCTACTATTCCCTTATAATATGTTCTGGAAAATTGTTAGTCATGTTCTCATTTTTATCCCATATTTTAGCTAGCAAATTGAAGAAACTTGAATCTTTTTCCTTCTTGGTCAGAATAGCTCAAGAAATGCTGTTACTTGCATTCTAGAAGTTTTGTTCTATTGTGTTTCTGATTTCTCACAAAGGACATTCCTAGTGATTTCCTTTTGACTTGTTTTTATTTAGGACTGTGTCATGTAATTTTTGCATATTTGTAAATGTTTCAGTTCTCATCTATTGTTAATTTCTAATATTCCATAGTGGTTGAAAAACATACTTAGCGTGACTGCAATCAGTTTAAATTTATTAAGACTTTCATTTTTGAAAGCTGGATAGTGAAGTCTCCAAATAGCATTCTTAAGTCATTGCTTTCTTGTTATGTTTATGCTTTCCATATTTTGGCTCTATTAATTAGTAACATACTAAGGTTATAATTGTTATAGCTTCATGATGGATTGACACTTTTCTCATTTAAAGTCTTTATTTGGTCCTAGTTATATCTGGGTAAAAACTTACTTCTGACATTAATATAGTCATTGCAACTCCCTGTTAATTATTTTGTGGTATACATCTTATTTCTGTTACGTCCAGTTCATTTGGTCCTTTGCACCCAAGTTTATTCTGCCAGTACCTCATTTAATCAGAGTACTTTAATCATTTTCACTTGATGTAATTACTGACAAGGTAAATTTTGTATTGGATATTTTACTATATCTTATGACTTTTATGTTCCTGTTTCCCTCTATCACCACCTTATTGTATGTTAACTATCATCTAATGCACTGTTGACATTGCCATATGGTGCCTGCAGTGCCAGTGCCTGGGAGGCTGGTTGAAGCAAGAGAATCACCATGAGTTTGCTGTCAGCCTGGGCTACACAGAGTTCAACACTAGCCTGGACTATGAGCAAAATCCCATCTCAAAACACATTAAAAAAATTTATTTATGAATAAAATAAAAATAAAAAAGCCATGCGTGGTGGCGCATGCCTGTAATCCCAACACTTGGGAGGCTGAGGCAGGAGGATCGGTGTGAGTTCAAGACCAGCCTGGGCTACAAAAGTGAGCTCAAGGCCAGCCTGAACTGCATAGCAGACCCTGTCTCAAAAAGACTAAATTAATCAATTAATTAATTAATTAAAAATCCCAATGTGTGTTTCCTACCAAATTCCTGCCATAGTTTTTAAGTTATATTCTTAGTAGTTGATCTAGGGATTATAATTAACATTTTACCCTATAACAATTTAGTTCAGGTTAATGTCACCTTCATTTAATTATATAGATACTCTTCAACTTCTAATAAGATTATGTCCCAGTAAGTTCACAGGAAAACAAAAATGTTCTAAAATGCTATTCATGAACTTAACCTGCTTAACAAAATAGCATAGCAACACAGTATACTGTTGGAGTTATTGATTATTTACCTATATGATCTTGTGGTTGTGTAGAAGCTGCAGCTCTCTGCTTTTGCCCAGGTTTTTTGTTTTTGTTTTTGTTTTTGTTTTATGGCCTACTCAGCCTGCCCTGGAGATAGGGCTGGCACAGCATGTGGTGCAGAGAATCTAACCTTGGGTCCCTGTGGTTCCCTAAGCAGGTGCTTTAGACCGCTGAGCCATCTCATAGGCCCTGTGCTTTTCCCCAGATTTAATCTGACATTCTTTCAGTCTAAATTCATTTTATCTCTTTTGGGATGGGTCAGCCAGTGATTGATTTGTTTTAGCTTTTCTTTATCTAGGAATGTCTTAATATCTTAATTTCTCCTTCATGTTTTGTAGGATAATTTTGCTGAGGGTAGAACTCTTGGCTAATTTTTTTTCCTTCAGCTACAGTGGTACCTTGGTTCATGAACTTAATTTGTTCTACAGTTTTGGAAATGATGACCATATTTGTGTTTCTGTGAGAAAGATGGCCATGGTTGTGTTTGTTGTAAAGTACAGAATTTGCGAGCAGAAGACAAAATTTTGCCAAATGATTCTGGTTATGAACCAAATTGCTTAAAAATAAAAGCATTTGTGATCCAAGGTACCACTGTACTTGTAGATACTGTTCTAGTGCCTCTGATCTCCATGGTTTCTAATGAATAATCACTTGTTGATCTTTTTGAAGTATATTGTAATTGATATATTCATTCATTTGCTCCTTTTTGTCCTAGGCTAGGAAGAGTTTCACAATGGTGTCTCCAGATACGAACTTAAGTTTATCCTATGTGGGTTTTAGACCTTTTAGGATGTGTAAGTTAATGTTTTTTATCACATTTGGGGAGTTTTTTCATCATTATCTCTAAAGACGTTTTTTCTGTCCCATTTCTCCTCTCTTTCAGGTCTCCCATTATACCTATATTGGAGTGCTTGATAGTGTAGCACAGGTCTCTAAGAATGTTTTCCCTTTTCTTTATTCTCTTTATCTTTTCTTCCTCACAGTGGATAATCTCTGCCTATGAGCTTTCACAGCCTTTAATTCTTTTTTCTGCCTTCTCAAACATGCTGTTAACCCTCTGATTAATTTTTTGAGTTATTTCACTTTTCAGCTGTAGAATTCTATTTGATTATATATGATTTTTGTTTATTGATAGCTTTCATTTGAAAGAAACATCAGCCTTGTGGTTTGCTTTACACATGATTTCTCCTATTTGATTATGATAGTTGGAGCCTAGTACTCAGATGTTTATTCATATACAGAAAAACATACAACAAACATAAACATTTATGTGCCAGCTTCCAACTATCATTTTTTTCTCTGCTTCAAATAGTGATCAGACTTTTTAACTTTGTCCTCAACCATAGTATTATTTTTTGTGTGTGGATTCTCATTATCTACTTTGCTTTTACCTTATAGCATGATACATTATGTCAACTGGAAAAGTTGTCTTAGTTACTTTTTACTCCTTGCTGAGACAAATACCCAACACTCAAGATGAAGGAAGGAAAGGTTTATTTAGCTTACAGTTACTGGAGTTTTCAGTCCATATTCGGCTGGCCCAAGGCTGAGTGGAGCAGGACAGAGAGCATGCAGTTCATGGTGATGGAACAGCAACAAAATGATAGCAGAGGTAGCTAACCAAACAGGGCAGCGGAGAGCAACAGCAACAGCTCTAGTCTGTCTCTCTGTCCCTCTTTATATTCCTATCAGGCTTTCTGCCTTAGGATATCTGCCCTAGACCACACCCATAGTCCCAGCCCTGCTCAAACCAATAATCCCATCAGTACTGAAACACATAATCCCAGTGACTCATGAGTCAAATCTCAATCTATAGAAGTCCCTCCCCCCAATGACTACATGAGGCTTTGGGGGGACAACTAGACATAAACCATAGCAGAAGTAAAAAATTTAACTAAATTGGCTCAACAGTCACATGCCCTGGGGTATGGAGGCCCCTTCCTAGGGCATGGAGGGCATGCCCTAGAGTGACTCAGCACCTGAAGGATATAGAAGGGCACTGAGGAAGGTTGGTGCATGCACTTCCTCAGAGAAGCTACAGTCTTCACAATCAGAGTAAAAGAAAGGGGGAGACTTGTTAGAAGCCATAGCTGCTGCTCTTCCCTTTGCTCTTAGCTGTTTTCTGCAGCTGCCCCCTGCCATGTGCTGCTCTCCCAACTATGGACTGAAACCTCCACCAACTGTGAGCTAAATAAATAAACCTTTCCCACCTTAATTTTGGGTATCGGGGTATTTAGTTTCAGCAGTGAGTGAAAAGTAACCAACACAAATGTATTTCTACATACTTACTGAACTCACCTTCTAGAAGTCTGAAACTAATAAGAAATGTACACTGTCTGGCAAGCTCATGGTCCCAAGTTCAATCCCTGGTACCGCAAAATAAACTGGGGCTGGAGAGATAGCTCAGCAGTCTAAGCACTTGCCTGGCAAGCATGAGGACCCAGGTTTGATACCCTGTACCATATGCCATGCCAGCCCCAGAACCCCAGGTACACTGTGCTGGCCCCTAAACCAGTTGTGGTGGCACACATCTATAATCCTATCACTGGGGAGGTTGAGACAGTAGGATTACTCTGAGTCTGAGCTGTCTAGTGAGGCCTTGTACCAAATAACTAACTAACTAACTAAATAAATAAATAACTTACATTGTGCTCTCAGGGATGGAAAATTCCAGTTAAAACATGAAGCAGGCTAGATAGTGAGTCATAGAGTAGGTGCAGCATGGAATGCTCAGGAGTGACTTGTGCACAAGTGGTATTGTAGCAGAGACCTGAATGTCAGTGAGTTAGATCAGTGAAGGTCATGCAGAAGACCTGTGAGCCAGAAGGAGGATCAAGTATAAGTACTCCAAAGTAGAAGCAAATTTGACTAATCAGAGTCCAACTGTCTGACCAATGCATCATGATTAGTGATGATTAGACTGCAGGCTGGACAGAAGGCCAGAGGAGTAGGCAGAAGCATGACTCTGGGATTCTTAGGCTACGGTAATGAGGTTGTGTTGCATATGAATTTCTTAGGCCACTGACAAGTTTTAGGTAGAGTAGGATGATGTATTATACTTTCTTATTTATCAAAACTAAGCTATTCAGAAACAGAGTGGATTTCAGTGTATATACATGCATTTAAATTAACCTTAGGGAAAAAATGTTGAAAAACACTCATGTTGCAAAGAAAGGGTTTTTGTATTTTTGACTGCAGAAACTGTGATAGTTCATCTATTGAAATTTCTGTTTATGGTGTCTAATTTCAGTGTTTTGACATTAGTAGTAATCATGTTCCTTTTAAGGCAGATGCTGAAGCTAACAAGTCAGAAATGTTGCTTCTGGTTTGTTTACTACTGTGTCTTTACCCTGTGTGCAAGGCGCTACATATTTTAGCTTCTCTGTTAGGATAAGCACAGAAAATTTTGCCTACAAATGTGAAGATGGTTGCTCTATCTATCATTAGAGGTGTATAGTTGTCCAGCATGAACCTCGGTTTTTGCCAGTCTACTACAGCCTTTTTCTTGGTTTCCCCAGTGGAGAGTGGCATGCAGTGAAATGACTAGTCATGGATGGCACGTAGCCAGGAAACAGAGGAGAGCCTGGCCACAGAGACTGAACCAGTAATTCTTGAACACAAAGTTCAAACCCTTGGAACCACACACGAATGAGTTTCTAAAAGCTTTGAACACCAGCATCTCATACACTGTCTGCCATTATGTGTCCTACAGTATTGATATTCCTTGCACTGAGGGTTTTTATGCTGTTGAAGTCCATGTAATATTATTGCTAAAACTTTTAGTTCTTTGCATTTGGGGAAGTTGGAAGTGTTAGGTCCTCTGTGACCTCTGCTGTTGACTGAGGTTAACTTCAGCTATCATACTCATAACTCTGGGACTTAGTTTCTTCCATCTGTCAAATAAGATATCCTAGTCAGTCTCTCATCACTGAGACAAAGTATCTCACATGCACACCTTAAAGGCAGAGAGGTTTCTTTGGCTGTGGTAAAAGGATCAGTCTGTAGTCAGCTAGTTCCATGGCAGGCAGGACATGGTGGAAGGATTTGGTGACAGAAGCCGCTCCCATCACGGTGACCAGGAAGTGAGACTCACCCTTCAAGGTTGTGCCCTGGTGCACCACCTCTCCCCAGCTTGCCCCACTCCTAACAGCACATTCAGCTGAGGGTTCACAGGTGGACTCATCCAGTGATGAGTGCAGTACCCCGTTAGTCCTTTAAGCTTCTGCACACTTGGGAATTTAGGGGAACGTTTTACATCTTAGTCAAAATACAAGGCAAGTAGACTCACATCAGTGTACCTTATAGCACCAATGGTTGGTGATTTGGTAAGTCTAAGAGTTTCCTTATTTGGATAAACCTATAGGATAGAAATGATAGTAAGAAGAATAAAAATTAAACAGAAACCCTCTGCCATTAGCCTGACAGGAGTTACTCTTACTTTTGGGTGTAACTACCATATCATTTTTTTCTATCCCCAACATTTATCTCTAATGAGCATGAAAAGGACAGGTGACAACACAGGACCAGGCATAAAAAGATTTATCTTTCTGGACAACTAAGGAAGGTGGGACCCAACTGGATTAAAGGAACATTCACATGAACTAGCAAACCTCCTCCAAATGGGGCTGCTTTGGGGCTTATTCTACTGGTAATGTTAGAAAAGTGGTCTTTGGCTGTTTGGTTTCACTTGTTGAAACCATTGTCTGTTTAACTAAGCAAGCCCTGATTCATATCCTATGTAAAAATAAGTCTCTTCATAGGACTTCTTGCCAGAGTGCATGCAGATAGGCTTGCACATAGAAGGTGTGAGCACCCGAGCCGTTCACTGGACCAGTCCAGTAAGCAGCTCTCGTTACTTTCCAACATACCAAGTGAAGCTCGGCCTTCCTGAGCTCATTCGTCCTTGCAGCCGTCCAGTCATCTGAAAGATCAGTGAGAACATAGACTTTTCTTTTCCTGCCATATTTTCACTTTTACTGCCTCTGTAGTAAAAGTACTATTTAGCAAGTAAGGAGTGGTTCATGTCACCAAAAGAAGATATCTTTTTCTCATGATCTTCCCAGAGCTAAACGGTATGTTTTAGCTATACACTAGTGTCCCAACTTCTTGTCAGAAACTGGAAACTATAAGGAAAATTTATCTAACACAGTGATTTTCCTCTTCAATCTGCTTTAAACAGCATGAATGCAAAACTGATAGCTTCATATCTGATATTTTACATTGAAGTTTTTAATTAAATTTTTTTCTCTATTGTCCAGCTTTACAAAAATGTGATATAAAAAACACAGCCACATAACAGACCCAACTGCCTTTCAAAAGAATGGCACGGCATGCTTCACCTTATTAAGCATTCAATCAGGTCGTCTAGTAGTAAAGTGGTAAATGCACATTTTTAGCCTCTGATAGGAAAAAATATTTCTCACATGTCCTAGATGACTCTTTGTAGAACTGAAAAACTATGCACATTTGACTCTTATAAGAAAGGTTATTACACAGTGACAAAGTGATTCTTATTGTATTATTAATGAGTAAAATATCAGTTCTTTGCATAAACTGTAACCCTGAAATTCACATACCACTTACATAAGATTGAAAATTTAACAAGTATACCCAAGTGTACACTTACAAGGGAGTATTTGGTTCCTTAGAAATAGTCACCAAAGAAGTTTGAGTTGTCTCAGTGAAGATATTGTTGTCACAGATGGCTTGTGGTTCCTTCTTTGAAACTGCCTCAGACTAACCATACCTAACTGGGGAACTTCATGGTAGTTTAGACTCATGCATTTATTCATCTGACAGATATTTATTAAACCCCTTCTGTATTGTCCTCCACATGTGCTAATTTCCAAATTGATGAAAAAACAAACAAACAAATGGTTCCTGCCTTCATTTTGTTTGTGATCTAATGGCTTTTAATTTTTTAGGAAATACTAAAAATAATTTAAAGCTAAATTAAGTAAAGATGGAAGGTGTTTTGTAAACACCACTTGAATGAAAAATAGTTACAATGTAGAGAGATTGAGTTTTCTTTTTTACTTTTTAAGGTTGTTTTCAGAGTGTTATCAAAGAGAAGTTTTAAGAAGCAACCAAAATAATATCTTGAGGATAGATTAATTTCTTGCCTTGGCACCTAAAATTTGGAGAGTTGCATTCATTTAGATAAATAGTAACATTCTTTTTGCTTTACAAGTCCTTCAGTGTGTTTTGAGCCTCCTATCCATCAGCTGTTGTTTGGTTAATATGAACATTTTAAGATAGGGCCCTAATTTACATTTGAGAAAAGCGGCACATAGGACATGTCAGATGTGACTGTCACGTTGATTTTCATAGTTTTGAATATGTACAACTTTCATAAAATGTAAATTAGTGGGCCCTGACTAGTTTCCTTTAGTTTTTGTCATTATGTGACTAACCATATACACTTGGAAATAAAGGAAAATATCTAGTTATGCTTCTTTTGGAGGTCTTGTCCTGAGGCAGGAGGATTGGTGTGAGTTTGAGACCAGCCTGGACTACAAAAATGAGCTTAAGGCCAGCCTAAAACTGCATAGCGAGACCCTATCTCAAAAAGAAAAAAAAAAAGAATAAATTCCAGTTTTGTCTCATATCCAATGCATGTTATAAAATGAGGAAAAATGTATTTTGACAGTAAATAGACAAATGACTTGGTCTGCTTTTCTTCATTGTAACACAATGTATTTGTTTCTACAGGGGGATCTTTGGATGTATATAGGAAAATTCCAGAACATGTTCTTGGAAGAATTGCAGTAGCAGTAAGTATATGATTTCAGTGTTAGGAAATTTGGCTGACTTAATCTTTCTAATCATGCCTATTCGTCTATCTTCAGGATGTTTCTCTCTTTTCTGAAAATCCTAATTGGCTATCAGGGCCTTCTTATTTGTCTTTTCTCTTTTGCCTAGACCAGCAGTTCTCAACCTGTGGGTCACGACCCTGGTGGGGGTCGAACGACCAAAACACAGGGGTTGCCTAAAGCCATTCCAAATCATAACTGTAGCAAAATTACAGTTTTGAAGTAGCCACCAAAATTATTTTTCGGTTTGAGGTCACCGCAACATGAGGAACTGTATTGCAGGGTCACGGCATTAGAAAGGTTGAGAAGCCCTGGCATAGACCAACCCCGAGCATAGTCACATGACATGTGTCAGGCCTGACACTACTCTAACCTGTAATATTATGAGGTTTGCAGAACCTGAGTGCTCAAGTTGAGCAGTAGAATTTCCAACTTCTTCAAAAATAAAGCTGATCTGAAAATATTTGAAAAGCTTAAATTAGTAAACATAGCTTATTTTAAAATATTACCTCGCTTCCCCCCCCCCGCCCCCCCAGAACTGGGGATTGAACTCAGCCTGTTACACTTGCCAGACAAGTGCTTATTCTACTGAGCTATCTCCCCGGCCCAAAAATACTACTTTGCTTTTAGAGAATTCTGAAGTCTTCTTGTGCTCTATGACTTAATCAAGGGAAGTTTTCCCTTTGTGATGACAAGCAGTTTTCCTGTTTTTTGCATTCGTTAATAAACTGGTGAAATAGATCAGCTAAACTAATATTACTGTGTAAGTTCCAGATTTGAAATGTAGAGTAACATGGGCTAAACAGCATCTAAGAGAAATCAAGGGGTGGTATAATAGTAAACAATTGCTAACGTAAAGGCGCTATGTTCGCGTAAGTGGTTTAATACGGAACAAAGTGGTTCTATCATGTACCATTTAACTAAATGGCTTATTTTCACGTTCATTATACATCAAACTGACAACTCAGATTCTTTAATCCAACATGGACACTTATTTAGTCTTAGTTCACTGTAATTCACAGCTTTCCTTTTTTCTTTCTAATTACTAGTGTGAACTGCCCAGGGTGATGAGAACTTCCTTGTCTGATGCTATTCCTGCTAAGTAGCTTCTAATCTACATGTGTAGGTAGATTAATCTGAAATTTGAGCACTTAGAGCCCTATTTTAGATGAAAATAAAAATGTTTCATTTCCTCTTCTAATCTCGGGGGAAATGAATGCTTGGTGGCTTTTGGCAGTTCTAGGCTGTGGTGTTGAATAACATGTATGATAAAGGGCAGAAGAAGATAAGGATGCCAATTGAAAAAGAAAAAAAAGTGTAAGTTAAGTTCTGTATACTCAATTATCTGTTGAACAGGGCACAAACATAGAAATCTATCTTCTTCAGCGGCGAAGCATATTCGCCCCGGACTTCATAAATCTTGCCTCCCTCTCAGCAGGGCATCCAGACAAGGCCACTGTCTTCTCACTTCCACCTGAGTGGGAAGACTGAAGTCAGTGCAGTCAGCAGAAAAAACGTCCCAATTTCAGTAGGGCTTGCCTGGTGGGTAATTCAAAAGAGGCCAAAAATTATTTCAGTGAAAGGCATTAAAATAAATGCTAGTCCAAGTCATTGTCCACAGTTGCCCTTTTATTTTTTAAATTAGAGCTTGGTCTTTGTTGTCTTTCTAAACTATATCCAGGTTCTCTATCTTATGTGGCTCATCCCATCATAACGGTAATGCTCCTTATGGCTGGAGCAGAAGAAATGCTTTGGATAGTTTTGCTCTTTTGCCACTCTTTGTAAACTCTGCCGGGGCCATAAGAATGTATAGTACCTCCAAAGTGTGTTTTTGTTTGCGTATAACCTGATTAGGCTGTAAACTGGACTAATTCTTTGTTACAGCTGACAAACATGAGATTGGCACAAGGCTAATCACTCCCTGACACAGAGAGGACTATACTGGTCAGACTGAGACTGGCAAATTGATGGGCTGAAGGTCGTGGTTTATGTAGTACATGTCTCACAGCCTTACTGGGTTCCCAGGATCCTGCTGTGATCCAGAGACTTTCCTGTGAGCTTCCTCAGTAAAGCCCGAAAGCCCATGAGGGTGGCTTTAGCTATTGCCAAATTTAAAGCAAAAAACTAGAAGGTGAGAAATGTCAAGTATTTCCTGTGCCAGTCACTGTGGCATACTTATGGATGTATATTATGTTATTTAGTCTTTACAGCAACCCTGCAAGTGGTGGACTAGGGAACATGAGCTATTCTATGTAAAATGAGGCTTGGAAAAATTAAGTAACTGGCCCAGAACTATTGTCAAATTACTATGTCTTCATTTGAACACAGGACTGTATGACTTCAGACACATTGTTATTTTACTCTGCTTTGTCACAAGTCTTGAGGGAAAAAAAATAAAAGTAAGGGAAGAGTAAAAAGCAAAACTATCTTTAAAAAAAGAGGCTGGGTGTGGTGGGATGGGTTTGTAATTCCTTCCAAAGTGCTAGGAGGCTGAGGCAGGAGAATCATAAATTGAAGCTTAGCCTGGGCAGTTTTGCAACTTAGCAAGACCCAATCTCAAAAAAGAGGGAGGGTGCAGGGGCAGTGGGGCTGGGGATATGTAAAGGCTCTGGTTCACTCTCTAGGAATCACCAAAAACATTGAAAATGCATTGATTGATTCATTGCTTGGTTGTATTTTTAAGGAAGGTCTCACAACTAGATCAGACTCATAATGATGGACCTGTTTATAGCCTCTTAAGAGCTGGAAGGCGCTGGCCGCAAAGCCCAGTCTTACTTGTGGTTTCAGCATGCACCCTTGGGGTGGGGCCTGCACCGCAGATCTGGGAATTGTACCCCAGCCCCCGTACCTGCTTGCAGGAACTTTAATCCACTGAGCTATTTGGCTGACCCAAAAAATACATTTAAAAAATGAATATGAATGAAAGAATAATAGATCATTTTTGTTAAGTGTGTGTGTGTGCACATGCACAAGCTAAGAATCAAACTCAGGAGCTCTTGGGTTAGCTCAGTGATTAAAGCACCAGGAATTCCTGTCAAGCACAGGGATGGGATGGTGGCAGTTTAATCCCCACCCCCATCATTAAGGAAACCTGAGCCAGAAAAAAAAAAACTTTTCAACTAAGAATCAAACTTAGGGCCTTGCACATGCTAGGGCAAGCACTGTACTAGGAGTTACAGTCCCAGCCTGCTTCAGATTGATTTTTGAGAGAGGATATCACTCTGGATATCTACCCCAGGCAGGTCCTATATTCCTGTGATCCTCCTGCCTCAGCCCCCTGAGTAGCTGATACTCCAGGCATGCAGTGCCATGACCTGGCCTTCACTTTCATTTAATGTCTTACAACCACTTGTAGACATCTCTTCCCTTCCAGATGAACTTTATTTCCCAGCTTCTAATAATCTAGCATGCAGAGCAGGTCCATAGAGCCACGGTTCATTCCAAGATGGGTCTGCAGCCTTTCAGACATGTGGTTGTGCTTTTCTCCTGGAGAAGGTGTACAAAGAGAACAGTTTTTCTTCCATGAAATCCATGCAAATTTTCTGTCTCTAGCCTTCCAACTTGCTCCATTATTTTTATATACTGTGCACCAAAATCCCTAGGAAAAGGAATGAATGCCTTTGCCTCTCCTGCCACCAAGCACCTTTTGCTTTTCCTCTCATTTCTGAAGCAGTGACACTGCACACTGTATTTTGAGAGCTGACGCTGATTGAAGCTGTCCCTGGAAGAATGTACGCTTGACATGTCAAGGAGCTGGTGATTGACAGCAGATCTGAGGACTCTCATGTCAAAGCTTTGTCAAGTCATTGTGGTGAAGCCTGGCCCGCTGAATACCAATAATACTTGAGATTTCCATGCAGATTCCCAGCTCCCTTGTGCAGCGATGCATGCATGCTGTAAAGGAAATCTAGGCTGTGTTGTCAGTTGGAAAAATACTTTTTAAATCCAACAGAACTACTAATTTTAGAAAATAGTCAGTACAGTATTGGTTTTACTTTTTTGCTTAACCTGACATATCTGTATTGCCTCCTCTTTTGTATGCCTGCTGGTTTTTCATTCTTTGTGAATTTTAATACCATACTGTCTGTAACAGGAAGGTATGCAACTAAGCTTCTAAGTTGGGAAGCTTAACCCAATTTCCCCAGTATTGAAAAGATCATTACTTCCATGCTAAAGAAAATGACCTCTTCCTATTACTTAGAGCTGTAAAATTGTTTTCAGTCTTGATGTTATTTTTTCTTAAGTACTTTTAGAAATCTTTTTACTTCCCTCCATGGTAAAATTGCCATTAATCTTTTTATTTTATTTAATTTTTTTTATTGTTTAAATTTAACAATGGTTATATTACATATTTTCATGATCAGACAGTTTAGATTAATACATATGGGTATATAAGATTGATCAAACAACTAAACATTAACTCTTCTAAATCAACATTACTTTTTTTTTTGCCTTTTCCCCTTTCTTTTCTTTGAAAGTTGACATATTGCATATTGTCCTCACAATCGTTCTACAGAGCACAGTGTGTGGGCATGACCCACCTCCCTATTGATGTTGCTTAGAAAAAAAAAAAAAAAGGAAAAGAATATACTTCTCTTTGAACTAAGAGGAAGCAGATACATACACAATCAAATGTTCTGCAATTGCAGTGGGCCACCAGTGAAGCTTGTGATGTTGGAGGCTATTGAATTTAAGCTTCCTAAAGCTCATCTCACCAATCTAGCTCTGCATTTCATGCATTGTAATTAAGCATTTTTTTTTTCTTGCTGGGTGGTCAAGGGCAAGTCGAAGCAAGACCTGTGTAACAAAACATTCATTTTTTTTGTATCTTCCAGGGTCAAATCCCCTCAGGATTAAGTTTGGGACCATAGACAGTACTTTGTAGAACTGTTGTTAGTGTCAGCCTTCAGGACGAGTCATGGCCATTGCTTGGCCATTTTGCTTTCTGTGAAAGCCTGAGAGAATGTTTTTCTCTGGGTGACTTTCCTTAGACGCACTACAGTTCATTCATCCAATCTTTTTATTTTAGAATAAATTTTTATTTTTATTTACATATCATAATTATATGTATCTATGGGGAGCAGTGTGACATGTGTATTATACATTTTTTATACATTTATTAATATTTTGGTTTTTTATGTTTTCTGTTGACAGCATGTACTTTATTGTAATGTCAGTTATTCTAAACTGGAAGAAATAATTTGCTATAAAAATTTATTCTCTTAGAATAAACATGTAATAAAATTGATCATACATGTTGGCAAGTCTTTGAGGACTACATTGTTTCTGTGAGAACTATTAAAATATGTTAACTTCTGTTCAGCATTAAAGGATGTAGATTTTTGCCTCCTAGATCTTTGGTATTTGTAAATTTTGCTTTATATTTGTTTGTGTGTGTGTGTGTGTGTGTGTGTATGTGTGTGTGTGTTGTTTGTAGGCTTCTTTGTTTTTTTGTTTTGTTTTGTTTTGTTTTGAGACAGGGTCTCGCTATGCAGTTGAGGCTGGCCTTGAGCTCACTTTTGTAGCCCAGGCTGGTCTTGAACTCACATCGATCCTTCTGCCTCAGCCTCCCAAGTGCTGGGATTATAGGCGTGCGCCACCACGCCCGGCGGGTGTAGGCTTCTTTGATACAAAGCTAAAACCTTTGTATGTTTAGTCATCCTATTTTCAGCATTCTTAAGATTTATAAACCACTCAGCTTCCATTAGGATGAATTTTCTCACTCATGTTTCTCAACCTGAATTTTTTGTGATGAAAAGAACTTTGAAATTCCTCAAGTAAATGATGAATGATGCGGATTCATCCAGTGTTTCTTGGTGCCTAATCAGTGCTCAGCCTGGAAATTACAAGATCCTACACAAGTGTATACAGGATCCAGTGGTTGGGAATAAAATGCACGTTCACCCTCTGTAACAATTTTTATATAAAGATTTTAAATATTTTCATTTTTACCTTTACAGTTCTGGGGACAAACCCAGGGCCCCATGGGTGCTAGGCAAGTGCCCTACCATAGGCTATGCTCCTGAGCTTGAGATTTTCAAAGTTTTTAATGAAAATCCCTGATTAAGTCTTCCATGAACTTGTAAACTATGTATTAGGGTCTTTAAAACATCTTGACTTTGTTTGAGATTTTTTTTTCTTTTTTTTGGTTTCTAGTTTGATTATTCAGATCATTACAGAGAAAAATCCAAATGTAGTTTGCATTGGTGTTTTCTTGACTCGCACTGTGATATCATCTGCATAGCTCTTCCACACACATAATTTGCACCGGCTAGACTTTCTAGCCCCAGCAAATTCTAAAACTTGGGAGGGGGACTCCCTACTTGGAAATTATCTTAAACTCACAGAAAAGTTATGAGAATATTACAAAAGATTACACCAGAGGCCTCACTAAACACCCATGCCAAAAATATAATTATTTCTTTTCTTTTCTCACATCAACTGAATGCTTTGTTCAGGGCCTTTGACAACTGGTGGGGAAAGTGATTTGTGTTCTGTCCACTGCCTTATTCATGAGCTAACTCAAAACTTCCTTGGGCTGCGGATGTAGCTCAGTGCGAAAGTGTATGTGTGGTATGTTCAAGACCTAGATTTACAAACCTCAGAACTACAGAAAGGCAAAAAGCTTCTCCTTGGTCGTAAATGTCACGACTTCAAGAAGAGTCACCCAGACATATAAAACAATAAGGTAGCTTTGGTTCTCTTTTTATGCCCACTCCTCTCCTGCACCACATGAGTTTAGTGTGTGACCTTCCCAGTCCCTGCATCTACACATATTCTTATTGCTCTATTTGGCAAATATTACCCTAGGCTCCCAAGGAAGAGAGGTATAGCTTTACATCCAGTGTAATGGGAAAAAAGGCACAAAATGGAAAATGTTCAGTAAATGCTTATTATTTGGGAGTTTTAAAGAAAAACTTATGGCTGATATGTTTAACGTATAAAGTTCTCTATAAAAAATGTAACTATTATTTTTTCTCTTTCATACATTTAGGTTGTTAAAGGACTTACCTATTTGTGGAGCTTAAAGATTTTACACAGAGGTATGTGCTGGGGCATGGGCTCTGACTTAATTTGGAGTTCAGCTGAGGCTCCCCAGATGTTTTGAACTTTCAATCAATGATAGGACATTTAAGCCAGCTGATAATATTTGATATCAAAATAGTGGGTGCTTATATAAGTGTGAGTTTGCTTGTGTTTTTCCTTCATGTTTCCTGCTCCCTCTCAGATTATAAACTTGATACTGTATTTTTGTGAATTTCACTTACCAAACATGTCAAAAGATATTTCATAATATTTAAAAATGGCAGATTCCATTTGCCTTAGCTGTAGGTTGTGCTGCATTGCCTTCTCTCTCTGTCCAGTTACATCCTTCCTTTTGGTCAGATGTCATCGCATTTTCATTTCTTAAGAGATTGGTTCTCAGACCTGGAAAGCGAAGCTCAATAAGGAATTGGTGAAGGCCCAAGAAACAATTCCCAGAACTTGGGGGAGGATAATCGGGTAACTGTTGAATGCTGCGAAAGTCATTTCTGTTTGTTTCTTTAATGTTCTCAAGATGTCTGAGTTCACTTAGAAACAAATTATTAAGTGAGAAAAAGACTATACAAAGCAACATCAGGGCCTGATGCTGCTACAGTACTGCTTAATTTTACACATCTGTTCTCACTGGCTTTGTGTACATTTGGGAGATGCAGCAGCATACAGTTAAATGTGATTAAAGAAAGTTCTGTGGGTTTTTTTTTTTTTTTAAGGTATAAACTATAAGAGGGAGGAAGTCTACAACTGTAGTGAGACATCTGTCACCAAGAGATGTTTTCTTTTGTAAGGTGGTTTTAATATCTTAGAGGATATATTCCTGTGTTCTTTTGAAATCTCACTCTACTTTCCTTGGATATAAATAAGTGTATAAACACATTCAATGCATCTGGTGGGTCAGAGATTAAAAGAAGGTGCTGTATAACATGATACAACTTACACTGCCTTTTTGTGTATTTCTCCTTTTCACCCACAGACCCAAAGGGGTCATAGCCATTGTGTGATGAAGTCAGTGGTCAGTTCTTATCATGTCGTTGCTTTTTATACCTATCTGCTACACAGTCCATTTGACTGAAGAATTGGGGGAAGATGTCAGTGCTCAGGACAAAGCCTTCCCCAAAGGCCATGACTGGGGATGGAAGTGATGTTCCAAGAGGCCTGGGCTCGCTTTATGTTGTGGGTGTGTGGGATAGTTCTGGTTTGAATGGATTGGCTCTACCCATACCTGTCTGGGAGGAAACTTAGTAGCACTGAGAACAAGGAAATATGTTTTAGTTATTCTGAGATTATCTTGGCTCTTTCTCTTTAAAGTTAGAAACTAGTCTGACAAGTTGGTACTGCTCCTGTATCTATATTACCTGGTTTTATTTGTGTTTTGGAAAAATAACTGAATTTTTCATTTTAAATGGGATCTTGCTGGGGAAATAGCTCAGGGCCACAAGTACCTGCCTGGCAAGTGCAGGGTCCTGAGTTCCATCCCTGGTTACAAAAAATAAATAAATAAATAAATAAATGGGTTCTTCATACACATGTTTCAAATAGATTTATGTGGATCTGAAAATAAAATGTAGGGTCACATTTCCAGGGCCACCACTTCCACTCTCTGTGTGTAAGCATGGTTAAACAGAGCTTCCCAGAGGCCAGCATATCCATCTTCCCGGGGCTGGCTGCAGGTGGACTAGGAAAGGCCTTGCTGATCTGTGACATTTTAGGGCTTTAGCAGTCTGACTGATGGCTAACCAAAGCTGTGGAGACTTCCAAAGGAAACCCTGGGTCTCTCCTGCCATTTCAGTCTTTGCTGGCCCACCCAGTTCCCAGAGTACCCCCATCACAAGGCACCCCCCTCCAGGTATGGGAAGGGGCCTGGAGAGGCTGGGTGAGGGCAGGTGTGGAGTAAGCACCAGGGAGTGAATGTGTGTCTGCCCCTGTCTGGGTCGGAGACTGACGAATCTCAGAGTAGACAAAGACTCATTCCTAGCATGACAGGTACCGCACTATAGGAGTAAGTGTGCTGCGCCATTACACCTCACTGAATACATGAGGAAACTTGGGAGCACTGAGGTCTCCAGTGGATGGGGACTTCTCTCAGTTACTCTGAAATCATCTTGGCTTTTGCTCATTCAACATTTACATGTTTAGCTTCTGCATTTCCTAGCTGCTAATGGCACTTTTACTTTCTGGATTTAAAGGCATATGTTTTCATTTAAGAGTGGAACAGGAGGGCCTGGCGGGATGGCTCAGTGGTCTAAAGCGCCTGCTTGGGAAAGCTTGGGCGGCTTCAGGGACTGAGGTTCAATCCCCGGCACCACATGCTGCGCCAGCCCTGCCCTCGGGGTGGGCTGAGCCGGACATAAAAATGAGTGAATAAACAAAGGTTCTGAAGCAAGAATAAAAATAATAAATAAAATAAAAATTTAAAAAAAAAAAGAGTGGAACAGGACAGGTATCCTGAAGACTTTTGTAAAGCACTGTGATGAGAAGTTTGCTCTAGACTGAGCAGTTGTTAACCTAATATTCCGTTCTTTTTTTGTGTGTGTGTGTGTGTGTGTGAAACTGGGGATTGAACTAAGGCCCTTGGGCTTGCCAGGAAAGTACTTATTCTACTGAGCTATCTCCCCAGCCCTATAACCTAATATTTTAGAGGGGCTTTTGTCCATATTTAATAACTTGGATTCCATAAAAATGAGATTAAAGATGCCTTGTTATTTACCAAAAAGCTATTTAATTTTCTCCTTGATTAAAAAATTGTAGCTTTTTATATGAGTTCAATCAGGCAATTAAAGATCAGAGCTTTTAAGTTCAGCTAAGGCAATTAAATAGGTAATATACTTGTTTATACACTTTTGCAATATAAGCTTACTGCTCTACTTGCTTAAAAGCATGGATACTTTTGCTTCTTCTGATTGATGATGGGAATTCTAGCTGAATATGTGTCACATTGTCAAATCAAAGACAGGAGTCCCTTTTTGAGGGATGGAGGAGCCTGGCACAGGCTCTGTGAGAAGAGAAAGTAAAATGAAAATCGTGAAAGAAAGCCCTGAGTGATCTTAAGCAAGCATTTGCCTCCTTTGTCTTGGTATTAGTACCTGTGTTCTCCTCTGTTCACCATTTTCTTTCTTCCTTTCCTTTTCCTTCCATCTTTTTTTGTGTGTATGTGTGTGTTTAGTTCAGGATCTATGGGGTCTGGCTGCACAGATCGGACTTGTCAGCCTCCCAAGTACTGAGATTCTAGGTGCACGTCACCACACCCAGTGTCCCTCGTCCATGTCAACGTGCCCTGGGGACCAGGGATGGAACCCTGCTTTAATATGCTGAGCTATCTGGCAGGCCCTTGCTGAGCTATCTGGCCAGCCCTTGTTCATCATTTTCTACTTCTGCCCCAAAATAACAGGGTGGGAAGGGAGAGTCATTATTGACCACAGATTTAAAATTTTTTAAACAAATGGAAATAAAGCCAGGCGTGGTGGTGCACACCTGTAATCCCAGCACTTGGGAAGCTGAGGCAGGAGGATCGATGCGAGTTCGAGACCAGCCTGGGCTACAAAAGTGAGCTCAAGGCCAGCCTCAACTGCATAGTGAGACCCTGTCTCAAAAAAAAAAAAAAAAAAAAGAAAAGAAAGAAATGGAAATAAACTCAGTTACTCAATATGAAAAGAAAACAAAATATTTCTCATGTCTAAATGGCCTTGCTAGAATACAGAGGCCTTGTGTGTTTAGCTGTAGAAATTATGTATGTAAGTAGTATAGTGGGGAGTTTGTAAGACACAACTGATAATGTTCAGACAGTGTTGGGAATCCAGACTCTTTCACGGGGTGTCACTGAGTACTGTTGGTGTAGAACAGTAAGCGGGACCGAGCCACCCAGTCCTCATCTTGTTAGTCTGCTCTTCCGGTTCCTGTGTAATGCCTTACATCAGCTGGAAATGGTTGGGAATGGCTATTTCTAATACATCATCAACTGTTACATTCAGCCAGCTATTACTGTTATTTGTTTTTCCCTTTTCAGTGTTTAGTTGAGTGGTGATACTTTTGAGAATACAAAACTCATATGCTAATAACAAAGGTATATTTTCAGGGTATGAATTAATCATTTCATCTTGTTAATAAGAACACTCCACACCTAAATGTAGCCAAAGAATTTAGTGTACTTTATATTTGTAGGTTAAAAAACCTGTAAATCTTTAAGATAAGGCAAAGACACAATGTCATGCACAAGTAATTACTAAAAATGTTTTGAAACTCCCACCAACATTAAGCACTGTGGAAAAGTTGTGTTTACTGGGAGTCGTGTATGAGAGCCTGGAAGCAGAACATTTGCTGACTGCAGGTATAAACAAAGAAAATGAACAGTGAGGAAGTCTGTGAGGCCAGATCCAACGGTACAGCCAACGCCACAGCTTAACTTCAAAACATACATCGCCACTAATGAGGTGAGAGCCCTGCATATTAATAAACCTGCAGCTCCCATCGTAGCCATCATTAGCCACATCAAACGTAAATACAAGATTAACACCTATGCCACTTCTTTGGAAGATGTGAGAATGCCCTGGCAGTAACTGCTCTCTCTTTCCCTGAGAATGAAAAATAGAAATTGGAGGGTAATGGGAGCCGAACTTAGATTAAGAAAATAAAATCAGCTTGCAGTATAGGGCCATCATACACAGATGCAGAAGTATATAGGAAGAGGGGACCCTAGACAGTTAGTGCCTATAAGAGTTGGTTTTGGTTTGGGGTTTTGGTGTATAAAACTGATTAGTTTCATTCACTTACCCCATAAAAAAATTTTTTTTAAGTATTTTTGTGGAAATTTTGGAGATAAATGCTTCCCAAATAGATCTCTCCCCCACTCCCTTCCTCCCTCCCTCCCTCCCTCTCCCTCCCACCCTCCCTCTTTTTGCAGAACTGAGGATTAAACTCAGGCCCTTGCGCTTGTCAGGTAAGCGCTTATTCTACTGATCTATCTCCCCAATCCCCCAAATAGATCTGTTTTCCCCAAATAGATCTCTTTAGGAAAAACTAAGTCTTATCACTTTAGAAAACACGTTATAGGGCCAGGGAGATAGCTCGGTGGTATAAGTGCTTGCCTGGCAAGTACAAGGTCCTGAGTTTGATCTCTGGTACCAGAAATATGTTACAAATTTTCTTTCTACCCAACTTTACTTTCACCCAGCCTGTGCAGAGAACTCCCACCCAGTACTGCCTTAGATGCCACAGCCAGTGTTGTTAGTTCATATATCCCACTGCTACTTATTTAATTTTTTTGTTTGTTTGTTTGTTTGTTTTTTTGAGACAGGGTCTTGCTATGCAGTTGAGGCTGACCTTGAGCTCACTTTTGTAGCCCAGGCTGGGCTCGAACTCACACCAGTCCTCCTGCCTCAGCCTCCCAAGTGCTGGGATTACAGTCGTGAGCCACCATGCCCAGCGTACTGCTACTTATTTAAAACCTGTCATGTTCCAGACACTGTTCTGTGTACTTGGAAAGTACCAGTATGTAAAACAAAGATTTCTCGGAGCCAACAAGATAGCTCAGCTGACTAAAGCACCTGCTTAGGCAAACTTAGCCAAGTTCAGGGACTGTGGCCTGGTGCTATGCCAACCCTACACCCAGAGTGGGCTGAGCCAGCCCGAGTCAGGAGTGTATTGGCATATACCGGTAATCCCAGCACTGGGGAGGCTGAAAACAGAAGGATCACTACAAGTCTGAGCTATATTTTGAGACCCTGCAACAATCAAATACATTAATAAAATAAAATAGAAAGATTTTTGTTCTTACAAAAAGTTCTTACAAAAAGTCCTAGCATGGATGGGCTAACATGGCAATCATTAAGCACAGTAGGCACATGTAAAGTGTCTAGAATGTGGTTAATTACCCAGAGAAGAGAAATCATGGGTCAAGCAAAGGGTAGGCTAAAGTATTCATCTGCTAGAGCTCATAGAAAAGATGGCTTTGGGGTGATGGCCTGAGGGAGGAGAGAAGCATAGCAGACTGATGTCATGGGAGGATGGAGTTGATGCAAGTTGGGGGCATGTAGTGGTGAAGTGTTGGGGGAACAGCAGAGACCACCGTGTGTGCAGTTAGGTGTCAGGGAACAAGGTGGCGTCAGCTGTGAGGAAGGTGTTTCGATACAGAGGCCTAGGGCCAGAGGTTAGCTGTGAAGATAGCTGTGGGGAGAAGTGGCCAGACTCCGGATATAATTTAAATATAAATTAAGTAGAATTTCCTGGATTGTGGGTTTTGAGAGAGAGAGAGAGAGAGAGAGAGAGAGAGAGAGAGAGAAGAATTAAAGTTTCCTGTGCTAAAAATAAAATATCCTAAAAATACTTCCTGTTATTATTATTATTATTATTTTCTGTTGAAATAATTACACCAAAACTTGCAGGGGGAGGTGGAGAGGGAGAATGTCAAGTGGTCAGAAGCATGCAGAGCTGGGCAGGGCAGGGCATGCCTGTATTCCCAGCATGCTGGGAGCCAAGGCAGGAGGACCACAAGTTTGAGCCCAGCCTGAGTAACTTAGTGAGACTCAGACTCAAAATTAAAAATTAGAAAAAGGATGGGAATAGAGTTCAGCATGATGGGACTGGGTTCAGTCCCTAGTATTCCTTGATGGAGCACAAAGACCTACATACCTAAAAGTTTAGATTTTATTGCATGTAAATTATGCCTCAGGAAAGCAGACTTTAAAAATAGGAGAGGGAGAAAATACGCCTTCTCTTATATGTTAGCAGCTGCTCAGCTTTAGAAAGAAGTTTCCCTTGCCAAAACACAAGCCGTTCTTTGAGAGGGTCTTGGCTATCCTTTGATTCCATGGCTCTTGATGAATCCTTCCTGGCTTTGGTGAATGCTTTGGTCTAGTAACTCGCTAGTTTAAAAACAAATCCGAATAATCCTTGATTTAAATGTCATCCACATGGACATGGTGATGAATACCACCCACACACTTGGGTAGCCAAGGCAGAAGGATTGCAGCCGGTTAAAGGCCTGCTTGGGCTACATAGAGAGTTCAGTTGTACCTTGAACTGCACAGTGAGAGCCTATCTCAAAAAATAAAATGAAGAATGTCTATAATGCTAGAAAGACAGGTAGAAAACTGTGAGGTGATGCTTTGGTGATGGCAAGTAGAGGGTAAGAAGCAGAAGGACTTAGAAGGCTCATTGTCAGCACAGTTTTGAGCATGAAAAAATTGGACAGTGCTCTCTTTACGGAATAGTTCACACGTGCACATGCGCACATAAACACACACACAGTATAACTAAAACCACCTAACTTGACTTCAGAAAGCCCAGTTTCTGAGAAGGTACAAGCCTCTGTCTGCCATTGCGAGTTCGCTTCCACTAGGTGACCACCTTGCTGGTGGCCCTGGAGAGGCAAGCCATTCCTCCTTCTGCACCTGGATTTCCTCAGCTATGTGTCCCAGGGCAGCTGGGCAGTTGCCTGAGTTCCTTCACAAGCCAGCAGGCCAGGTTGTGTGCTTGCAGGACCAAAGTAGGACTGACATGTCAAAGGGGTTGGGAAGGGACACAAAGCAAATCAGAGAGACATTTGAGAAAACAAGGATGAGCCAGGGAGGTAGCTCAGTGGTATAAATGCCTGCCTGGCAAGTGCAAGGTCCTGAGTTCAATGTCTGATCCCCGCTCCCCCCAAAAGGATGAGACATTTAGACAGTGGATTTTACTACGACAGTGATGGTGACAACAGCAAGAATGAGTGTTTATTAATTTAAGCACTCGGCACTGGGCACTTACTTAGTGTTTAATGTGCATATGCTATCTGGAGATGTCCCTTCAAAGCAAGGATTATAGAAGATGTGAAATATTACTGAACTGAAGAGAAAAGTGTGAACAAGTAATTGAGATTTAAAACATGTGGCTTAGCTATGACAGTGGCTGTTTTTTACTCCAGACAAATGGAATCAAATCAAAAGCCAGCTTTGAGAGGGACTGTTTTTAAAGTACAAAAGACATTGATCATCAAGTACTGTCATTCAGAAAGAACTATGAAGAAGACATGTAGAGCCACAACTTGGATAGAAAGCAAGAACATCCTTGAATTTTTTTTTTTAGTTTGAAATTATTTTAGTTCTATGTTGGTAGGAAGTTGTCAGAAAATGTCCAAAGAGGTCCTCTGTAAGAAATATGGAAGAAAACTGAAGACTGATTTTTCAGAGTAGAGGCAGATAAGTGTTACATATGCTTATTGTTACCTTTTGAAAAAAATCAGAGCAAATTTAAAGGACCCTGTGCCAGCTGGGGACTTAGCTCAGGGGCGTAGTGCTTGCCTAGTGGCATGTGTGAGGCACTGGGTTCAGTCACCACCGTGGGAGGAAACACACAAAGACCAAGAATATTTTATTACATTCCAAAATGGTTATACTTGTCAAGTGAGAAAGAAGATAAAGAAATAAAATCTTACATTCATCAGGAAAGCAATTTTTATGTCAAAGTAGTAGTGTTAAGATTATCAGAGTATGTGTAGAAGGTGGGGGTGGGGCAGATGTGGAGAATGATCATTCACAAGATAAAGCGATTTAGGAAAAGGTTGCTGAGTGACATGACTACTGGTGGGAACTAACCTGATGAATTTTTAACCACTTTATGGTAGAAGTGTTTGCATGAAGTGTGTGCGTAGCAGCTTCCTTTGCACAAAGTATATTGTTTGCACTTGGAAGTCATAGTTCTTCCATACTCTGAGCCATAATTTTGATGCCTGGGAACTCAGTGCTTTTTCGAAGGTCTGGTTAGTGTTTGAGCAATCCAAGTCAATTTAACGGAGTCACCCCCAGTTGGTTTTATGTTGTGAGAGGTAATGATGAGAGAGGCAAGTGCATGCATGAGCTTCCTCTGGGCTCCAGGCTGCTCAGTCAGATGATTTGCAAGGGGGCGTTTGTGTTCAGCAGGTGTCAGTGGTGAGGGCCACAACCACACCAGGACTCCTACATAGAGATGTTTTAGATGCTGTCCTCTAAATGTGTCCTCTAAATCACATCAGTCTGATAGTTGATCATAACTCATGAATGCTTATGTTTTTTGGCAGAAAATTATGTAGTCCATTCGCTGATGTAAATAAACTAATGAGTCTGAGTTGTTTTTTCCCCAGCTCCAAATGAGCATCTCTAGAAATGAGCATCTCTAGAAATTAAACCTCATTCCTAAGTTGGTCATTGGAGATTTCTAGATGTGAGTAACGATTCTCAGAAGGTAAGAAGCCCTAAATATTGTTACATAAGAGTGGTCTTTTGAGAGAATATGCGACTATAAAAAGAACTCTCAAAACCCAGAGAGAAGGAAAACACAACAGTCCAGTTAGAAAATAGGCAAGAGACACAGAGAGAGATTGTCCTGGAGAGGTTTCAGATGGCAAATAAGCACCTGAAGAAGATGCCCAGCGTCATTTGCCTTTAGGGAAGTGCAGATTGAAGCCATCACAAGTTATTATCACTCACCTATCAGGATTGATAAAAAATGACAGCTCCAAATCCTAGCAAGGATGCAGAGAAATTACATCACTAATTCATTGCTGGAAAGAGTGAAAAGTAACACAGCCCCACCCTTGGCAGTTCCTACAGCACTGAATATGCATCTGTTCCTGTGATTCAGTAGTTGTGCTTCTAGGCATTAATCCCAGAGAAATGCAGACTCGTGTTCACAGTAGAGCTCCACAGAGGTGCTCATCACAGCCTCATTCATGTTAGTGCCACACTGGAAGCAGCCCGATGCCCTCCAGCAGGTGAGTGATCAGACAGGCACAGTGCCTTCGTAGCCCGGAATATGGCTCAGCACGGAAAGGAGCAAGCTGCTGATGCACGCAGCCTGGACAAGTCTCCAGAGGATTGTGCGGAGTGAGGGTCTCCAGCCACGAAAGCAATAGCTTGCATGATCCACTCCTGTAACATTCTTGAGATGATTAAGTTGCCAAAATGGACAGCAGATTGGAGGTTGCTAGTGCTAAGGGACTGTGGGCTGTGAGGAGAGGCTATGGCGGTGCAGCGGCGCTGTGTGGGAGCTTTCCATGATAGGAACATTTCCTAGCTTGCTGTCAGTCTCAGTGCCATGATTGTGATGCTCGATGAGAAGTTGTTTGGGCCTTGGTTTTTGTACTGGGTACCAAACACAGGACCTCATACTTGCCAGCAGGTGCTGTGCCACTAAGTTATATCCCCTGGCCCTTGTATTATAAGTTTTATCAGATGCTGCCCCTAGGGAAACCAGGATGTTCTGTATGTTACTGTGTAATTACATATATGTCACTGTTATTTCTTTTTTTTTAATTTTTTAAAAATTATTTTATTTTAATTTTTTCTTGTTTCAGAACTTTTGTTTGTTTATTTATTTTTATGGCCGGTTCAGCCTGCCCTGAGGGCAGGGCTGGCGCAGCATGTGGTGCTGGGGATCGAACAGTAGTCCCTGCAGCCACCCAAGCTTTCCTAAGCAGGCTCTTTAGACCACTGAGCCATCCTGCCGGGCCCCTGTCACTGCTATTTCTTGAGACTGCATACAAATCTATAGTTATCTCAAAAAACTTAGTAATATATATAGCTATATACATAATATATAATGGTATTTACATGAGATACTGTAGATAGACTATAGTTATTGTGTTCACATGGTCTGCTTATTCAGAGAGCGTTGTTCTAGATTTTTTTTCTCTCTCTCCCATGCCTCTGTGATAGTATTTGATCATAAACAGAATTATCCCCTTTAGGACACCTCTGCTAGGGCAAGGAATCAAAGGGAAATTACCGTGCTGGTCACCTCCTTCTCTTCTGAAAATGAATATCAGTGGAAAACCTATAGAAAGTAGTGAAGAGAGCACATCCCATACAGGGAATGAAATGAAGATAGGAGAGTGTAGTTAGTCTCTTAGTTGCTTCTCCTGAAATCCTTCTTGGGCCCAGCGGGATGGCTCAGTGGTCTAAAGCGCCTCCTTGGGAAAGCTTGGGCAGCTTCAGGGACCGTGGTTCGATCCCCGGCACCACATGCTGCGCCAGCCCTGCCCTCGTGGCGGGCTGAGCCAGCCATAAAAATGAGTGAATAAACAAATAAAGGTTCTGAAACAAGAAAAAAATAAATAAAAAAAATGAAATCCTTCTGCCTCAGTGGAGATCAGGATTGGAAGTAGACTGACTATATGATAGTTGTGTTTTGACTCCTAGTTCATCATCCACTGTGGTGTGCCCCTGTCTAGCAGCCCAGCAGGATGCACTTGGTATGTGGGCGAACGCCTATTTCATCCAGCCCCACAGCTAGCTCTGATCATAGCTTCGTGTCCTAAGCAAACCCAAAAAACCCAGGAGCTCACTGAAGGGAAAAGGACCCCTTTATGATGGATAGTAGGGTCCCTTTGCCCATAGAGGAAGGAAACCTCTAGTCATATATGTGCTAATGCTTTTTGTTGTCTCAATAAATTACATCATCATTTTCTTTACTTTTCGGTGGTACCAGGAATCAATTCAGGACCTTGTGCCTGCCAGGCATGTGCTTATGCCACTGAGCTACATCCCCAGCCCTAAATCATAATATTCTAGGGCTTTTTCTCCTGAAACTATTTGTGATGTGGCATAATTAGAAGTCATTTTTTGATCCCTGCTCCAGTATTAAAGCAATAGATTTATCCTCAGGTAGCACATTCTGTCATGTAGGATGGACAGACTGTGGACAATGTTAGCAGTTGGACTACTTACTGCATGTCTGTCCTTTCTGCAAAGGTGTAGTTGAAGGTGACCAGGACTATGCAAGTCAAATACAGTCATTAGCTATTGAGGGATTGAATGTTTTTTGGATCATAATAATCCTAATAATAATTTTTATTAATATTTATTGCTTAGCTTCTGTGTACCACTGTGTTAAATCTTCTGTATATAATTTCATTTAATATTCATGATAGTCTTGTAAGGAAGGTATTATCGTGTTTGCATTTTTTAGATGAGGAAATTAAAGTTCAAGGAGAATGAGTACTTTGCTCAGTCATAGGAAAGGCAGTAATTGGTTGGTGGTATAACAAGAGTTCCCATTTTAGGATGAGACCCAGGCTGGAGTTCTGGTTCTGCCTCTTGCTTCATCTCAACTACCTGACCACGGGTTAGTTTCTTGACTTCTTTGAAGTCGTGGCAACTATTAGTCGTAGCGACTATTAGTAATTCAAACAATTATATCTCAAAAAAAGAAGCAAAGCTGAGGGGGGTAATGAGGACCTTCCTAGGGGCTTTCAGGTTAGCTCAGTGGTTTAAGCACTTGTGCTGGCAATTCCAGTCAGGCACAGGGGATGGCAGTTCGATCCCCAGACCCACCCTTAAGGCAGCCTGAGCCAGCTCCCCTACACCCCCCACCAAAAAATAGTCCTTCCTCAAACTTCTCTGTCTCCTTTTGTTAGGAAACTAGCCGTGACTAGTGGCAAGAATTGGAAGAAAATGTCTAGACCAGTTTCTTAGTGAATTTCACAAGATCACCCAACTATTCAATATCAGAGATGGAATAAGAATCCAGCTTAGTTCAGACAACAGAATGTAGTTTACTAAAGCTTATGAATTGCTGTCAGAGTGCTAGGTGAGTATTATCATTAATTTGAGCTTCAGTTTCCTAATCAGTAAAATGCAGTTAATAGCACTTATCTCAAGGATTAAGAAAAAATGAGATAATGCACAATAATAATGACTTACCCCAGTCCTTGCATATAGCAAATGTCAAATAAGTATCATCTATGTTAGTTCTTGTTATTTCTTTAAAACAGTTTACCAGAATCCATCTTCTGGGTTTGCTGCTCCAAGTCAAATCCATAACCTTACAATTTATGTATACATAAATATTCCTTTGTTGGGCCCGGCGGGATGGCTCAGTGGTCTAAAGCGCCTGCTTGGGAAAGCTTGGGTGGCTTCAGGGACTGCAGTTCGATCCCCGGCACCACATGCTGTGCCAGCCCTGCCCTCAGGGCAGGCTGAGCCGGCCATAAAAATGAGTGAATAAACAAACAAAAGTTCTGAAACAAGAAAAAATAAAATAAAAAATTCTTTAAAAAAATAAATAAATAAATAAGTAAATATTCCTTTGTTATGTGAAGAGCGCCTTTCAGGGGAGTAGGCACTTGCCGGGAACTGGCCGTTTCAGCGTGAGGGCAGGATATAGGTTTCTTCCGACTCCTAGGAGCTCTTCCTGCACACCTTGTACTTCCTAGTCACCAACCTGAACCTACACATTGCAGATAGGAATCTGAGAGTCACTACAGTAGAGAGAAATCTGTTGCACATACTGAGGAACAATGGAGGGAAAGGAGAAACAGGCGCGCAGCCTTTCTTGTCCTTGTTCCTACCTGGTAAGTGCCCATATTGCCTCCTTCTTGGCACATGGAAGAAGAAAGCCATGGGTGCTGCTTCCATTCTGAGTTCAATCATGAGACTCTAGACCAATGGTTCTCACCCTTTCTAATGCCGTGACCCCACAATACAGTTCCTCATGTTGCGGTGACCCCAAACCAAAAAATAATTTTGGTGGCTACTTCAGAACTGTAATTTTGCTACAGTTTGATTTGGAATGGCTTTAGGTGACCCCTGTGTTTTGGTCGTTCGACCCCCGCTGGGGTCACGACCCACAGGTTGAGAACCACTACTCTAGACAACAGCAGCTGTTTAGGATGGCTAATTATGCTGCTTAATTTTATTTAAGGCTTTTGCAAGAAGATTTGGATGGCCTATCCTTTATTATGTGACAGAGTGACTAGAATAACTTTTATATTGCATTGTGATTCTCTCCTAGGTGCTTTCGTGTTGTGCATAGATGAATCTGGGATGCAGAACATTGGCATAGTCTACCTTTAGTGGTGCCTGCTATTCTCGTTCATTAGGATGCAGTCCCCAAGAAATAACTGGATAGATATATTAGTTGCTATCTTTTTATAAGACAGTTAAACATAATGGAAGGGTATTGCTGATGCACTCTGGCAACAGTGCTAGGAGAAAACACTAGGAGAGGGAACCTGCTGGTGGTCCTCAGGTTCCTGGTGACCCGAGACTCACCTCCTGGCATTCAAGCAGACAGTGTGATTGCTTTATTGAGGGGAAAGTTGAAGAGATGTTTATTTCGGCCTTTGTTGTCCTCTTACAACGGAACCATATGCCACATCTTAAAACTGAACTCAGGTTTCGTTGAAACCTGCCCATGCCATGTCTGTTTCTAAGGGTATAAAGTGAAAATTCTGCCTGGAATCAGAGCAACTTAAATATTTCAAACATAAAATAAAACAGGCCAGTGTGAGAAATATACTTACCTGATGTAAGTAGGTCAGGTGAAAAGAGAATCCTCAGTTGGTGAGGATTTTCCTTTTTTGGAAAAAAAAAAAAAATCATATAATATGTACTAGTCACAATTTCCTTTGGAAGTAATCTAACCAGGAATTACCATGTGGGGCCCTACAGCAAGCTCCTAGGGTAACTCCAGTTGTAGCTTTGTGAAAGAGCTTTTATTTATCTGTTTGAACAGCCTCAGTGTCTAGCCAAATACTGACTGAGGACAACTTCCACCTTGACCCCTGATTGTGCTGGGGGCGGAGGCTGGGCCATGGGCACTGGAGCCCTCTGTGGAGGCAGTGGAAAGCTCTCACCCTTTGGCTTGGTGCTGGTTATGTGGGTTGTTTAATGGTTAATTGCTGCGGCTTGTGGAAAGACAGCTTCCTGTGTGAGGCAGTACTGGGTGGCAACATGAATTGTCTCAACATGATGCCAATTTCCACAGTCAATTTGGTCAATTCAGTGGAGGGAAAAAAAAAAAGCAAGGCAGTCAGTCCAGCCTGAAAATCAGTCAGAGCATTTACTGGAGGTTATTGAGGCAGCTACAGTTGGTTGACTGAATTTTTCATGTCTGAACCAGTTGGCTTTGTACTTTGTAGGCATTGCGTAGGTTGTTTTGGGAAACACTCTTAACTACACAAAAGCAACATTTAAAATCAGTGCCTTTCTTTAAAGATTTATAAACAGTTATTCAAACCCTCCAGTATGCATATCAATTTTAAGAGAGAATAATCATATGTTTATGAGTAGGACAGTTAACTGCTGCTTCTTGCTTTGTCATAGGAAAGTTACCCTGGTGACTGCAATGCATCTGAAAAACTATGGATTATCCATTAGAATGTTAGTAATTAATTACTAATGTTAATGATAAGCTAGGTTGTGTTTTGAGGCTATTTTTTAAACAGCTTTATTGATATGTAGTTTGCATTTGCTTTAAGTGTATGGTTCAGTGTTTTCAAATAAATTTATAAAATTATTTTTTTTAATTCATGTATTTGATACAGGGTCTTGCTATGCAGCTCTGACTCGTAGTGATCCTCCTGTGTCAGCCTTCCCAGTACTGGGATTACAGGTGTGTGCCACCATGCTCAGTTTCAGTGGCCAGCTCCACAAGCCCAGGGCGGGGCTGGCACAGCATGTGTTACTGGGACCGAACCTGGGTCCTTGCACTTGCCAGGCAAGTGCTTAGACCACTGAGCTGTCTCCTTGGCCCCCAAACTGATGGAATCATACAACCATTACCATAATCTAATCTTGAAATATTTCTGCCACCTTATAAAGAGTCCTAACCATTTGCAGTCAGTGCCGGTTCCTATCCTCAGCCCCAGAAAACAGGAATCTTTTTTTAACTTTATAGATTTGCCCATCTGAGCATTTTTTTTTTTTTTGTACTGGGAATTGAACTGAGGACTTTGTGCTTGCCAGGCAGGTACTTATGCCACTGAGCTATCTTCATCAGCCTTCTATTTCTGAGTCATACAACATGGAGTGCCTAGCTCCTTTCAGTTAGCTTAATCTTTTGAGATTGGCCGGTGTTACAGGTTGTCCGAAATCTCCTCCTTTTTTATTGCTGAATAGTATTCTACAATATGTGCCTACTGCATTTATTTACCCATTTACTAGTAGGATGTTTGGAAATAGACCCAGCGGGATGCTATGAACAGTGTTGCTATTTGCACATACATCTTTACATGATTCTTCTTCATTTCTCTTGAGTAGATACCTAGGAGTGGAATGATGGAATGAGTTCATCTTTTTTTAAATATTTTGCAGTCATAGTTTGTCAGACAGCCTAGTTCATACTAGTTTTGAGAAATAAACATGTTACCATCATTGATACCTAAATGTATAATCAGTATAATTAACTAGTGTTGTATACTTCCTTAGAAATATAGTATGAGAGTGGTCACAGAGCTTACCTGGTAAGTTTATGTTTCTTGGTGTTATTTTATTTTTGTGGTAGAGTTTCAGTATCCTCTTAACTCCTAGGCTCAAGTGGTCCTCCTGCCTCAGCTTCCCAAGTAACTGAGACTATCAGAATATACCTAGCTTAATAAATGCATGGCTCACACTTGCTTTGGCAGCACATGTACTACATGGATGGCTTATGTTTTATTTTTAAAGGCACTTTGAGGGCCCAGCGGGTTGGCTCAGTGGTCTAAAGCACCTGCTTGGGAAAGCTTGGACAGCTTCAGGAACCACGGTTCGATCCCCGGCACCACATGCTGTGCCAGCCCTGCCCTCGGGGCGGGCTGAGCCGGCCATAAAAATGAGTGAATAAACAACAAAGGTTCTGAAACAAGAAAAAATAAATTAATTAATTAAATTTTTAAAAATTCTTAAAAAAAAATAAATAAAGGCACTTGAGACTAATTTTTATTTAGTGATATACACCTGTAGGGGATCATTATTATCTATTATACTATCAGCATGGCACAAGATCTTATCTGTATTACATTCTTCCTGCTCTGTGGTGTTTTTTAGCAGTCTTCTCCACACTTCACGTTATAGGATAGAACTGCATTACAGCCCCATATTGTCTACGTGAGCCAACACCGCTGCAGCTTAGATTCATTACGTCATCATTCAAAGCCCATCCTACTGTGCAGTCTCATTGAAGAAGCAGGAAAATATTGTGACAAGGCACACATGATGGGATTGTGTAATTAGCTCTCCTGTGATCCCATTCTGAGAGAAGCCAGCCTACAGGTGGAGCTGAAGTAATGACATTTAACCTTACTAGGCCTTTGGCTGTGGCCCAGTAAACTAGAGGATCCACCTAGTTCTACAGAACTAGGGAGTCCCCACCATTACCAGTTCTACAAAACAGCAGCACTCACTGGAGTAGTACATTCAGACTCATGCTGTCCTCCCATCTGTTTGATTCAGTGACTCATCAGCCATTAGCTCTGTGCCAGGCAGCGCAGGCCATAGAGGATCAATCCTCTGAGCAACACTTTGTCAGTGCAGGAAGATGAGATATGAGGAGATACTGAGATGTAATCAGGTATCAAGATAACATACACAGGACCAGGGTGATAGGTGGTCTTTCTGCATTGCCGGGGTCGCCAGTGAGAACACAAAGTGAAGTTGTGCATGTGACACTGAGCATGCCTGTTTGTGTACTGGGGGTTTAAGTGATCTGCTCAGCCTCATGGCCCATGTTCTGGGCTGGTTCCAAGACCTTGCACTGAGTCTGTGGTACCACTTGGTTTCCTCTAAGAGCATCTGAGCAACAGGACCCTACTCTCACCCCTCTCAGAGCCTATTCTCAGAAAATGAATGATTTCTCTCTCACATAAAAGAGGGAGAATGTCTGGTGAAAAGTGGGTCACTTTTCATTATATTTTTGTCTCATTTTCTCCAATATGGTATCGATCTCACGGCCAAAGTGAATTAAAACCAAATTTCAAATTAAGGAATAACATATTTCATATTTAATTCAGAAAAAGATGAAAGTTAATTGAGTTTTTCACTAAAAGTTTGCATGTGACAATGAAAGCAACGTATTTGTTTTTTTTTGTTTTGGTTTTTTTTTTTTTGTGGGACCAGGGTTTGAACTCACAACCTTGCACTTGCCCAGCAGGCACTTGTGCCTCGGAGCTATCTCCCCAGCCCCAGAAAGCAACGTATTTGGCTTTAGTGGGATGAAAAGGATCTAGAATTCCAGGCTTTAAAATATCTCATTTGTATTTTTTTTTTTTTTTTTTGTCTTTTTTTTTTGAGACAGGGTCTTGCTATGCAGTTGCGGCTGGCCTTGAACTCACTTTTGTAGCCCAGGCTGGTCTCGAACTCGCACCAATCCTCCTGCCTCAGCCTCCCGAGTGCTGGGATTACAGGTGTGCGCCACAACGCCCAGCTTCTCATTTGTATTTTCTTGGAGAAAATGTCTCAGTTAAAATCAATGTCCTACTATTCATTTAAGCTCCTTTGCCTTCAATAAAACTAATTGATAAACCCTAATAATTAATGGCCTGATTAAACCAAAATGACTTACATCTGCCCCGATGATTCCCATTTATAATCAGTCACTTTAATGACTTGTCTTTCCTAGGCTTTGCTTACAGAAAAAAAGGCTATGATATTTTTAAGTGTGCAGAATAAAAAGCTGTATGCCTTCAATTGCTGTTTGTTTTCCATAACTTAATATTGCATTAAAACAAGCACAGATATAACTACCTCCCCAAAAGTAATCTTTCTGCCTAATCGGATGTGCTATTGTCTATGCTTTTGGAAAACAAACACGATCATTGTAGCATTCCTACAGCTATTTTTGAGTGTTGTAGAATTTGTGTGTCTTAAATGAAAATTTAAAGTAGTAAATACATTGCTATATACTAGCATTGCTGCTACTATCTCTTATATAAGGTGGAATAATATACTCAAGATACAGCCAAACTTAAATCAAGGGAGAGCTATTCTTAGACCTGCATTTGAAGAGATTTTGCTTCAGCTTCTGCTCATGAATTCAGATTTAGCTTAACTAAACCAAGACCTAATATTATTTGTTTCATATCTACTTCAGAAAAGGATTTGAGATGGCTTATGATGAAAGTCAAAACAGTGAACAAGAAACAAAAATAAAATTTTTGTTCATGAGGGACTCAATGCTGTGAGAATTGTCATCTACCAAAAACACTTAGAAAACTGAACAACATTCTGTACAAAACAGCTGCTGGTAGATGTTACACAACAGGCAGTGTAGGTGGGTGATCCGAGAAAGAAGGAAACCAAGTGAGATGAGCCCTGTAATCACCTCACCTTTTGTCCTATAAACCCAGGCAGAACCTAGAAGACTAACAGAGTGGAAGAGATAGAGTTCAGATGTGGCTGAAATTCACAGAGTAGACGCCTAAAGAGGAAGCATCTGTGCCAAGAATTCTGCATTAATAGGCTAAAATCTTACAATGTTAGACAACAAACTACTACCTGGGAAAGAAAATGTCTGGAGAAGTGTAAGCCAAACAATTTCTCAGGCTTATGTAAGGTTGGGAATCTTTGTGATTCCAGCCAGTCAGTGTGGAGACACCTCATTACATTGGAACATTCAAGAAAGACTTGAGAAGCATTATGCTTTAGGAGTGGGGCTACACTAGCCTTAGACTAGGGGTTACTCTATATTCTCCATGAGTAAATGTTCTCAAATAAGACTTACAGACTTACAGTGTATCCAGTATGTCAAATATTTTCATACTACTTAACCATATTCTAAGTATCAAAGCCAACACTTTTCAAAAAATTACAAAAAATCTATAATATAAGATTCTTTTCAAAGGAGTACAGCTAAATGAGCAATGTATGATTCATAATAAGTTTTGTCTATAAATATAAAATGAATAGACAGTACTCTGAACAACTACAGCAAAGACATATGCAATGTATTAATTATTGTAAAAAAAATTTTTAAATGAATAGACAACCTAAGAATGTTTCTCATGAGTATGGATGAAAAACTGTACCCAGAAAAAAATCCATTCAATGGAAATAAATATCACCCACACACACATAAATAGCAGAGATACTACATGTAAGAGACAAAGACTAGAACTGTTATAAAAATTATAAATATGCCCATGGCTTTCAAAGAAAACATGAGCAGGATGAGACAAATACATAATAAAGACAAAAACATCTAAGAGATGGAAAATAAAGTAGCTAGAAAAAAAATTTACTTGACATTAACAGATTAGCTATTACAGAATAAATATTAATAATCTTGAAGTTAGAACCATCCAGAATTATTACAAAACAACTCTAGGGCTGGTGTGATAGCTCAGCAGTCTAAAGCACCTGCTTAGACAGTCTCAGGGACCAGCACCACATGCTGTGCCAGCCTCACTCCCAGGGCAGGCTGAGCCTACTGTAACATAAATCAAGTTCTGACATTTAACAAAACAAAACAAAAACTCACTCTATTCCAGTTCCAGAGAAAAGAGATTTCAGAAAACAAGCACAGCCCTTGAGACAGTATCTAAAAGGATATGTAATCAGAGTTTAAGAGGAGAGGGAGAGATAGAAATCTCTCTTGTCTTTTTTTTTTTCCTGAAGACTGAACTTCAGAGCTTGAGCTTACAAGACATGTGCTTATGCTGCTGATCTGTATCCCCAATCCCTAGAGGAGAGGGAAAGAAAAGGAGATGAAAACAAAAACAAATAATGGCCTAAATTATTGTAAATTTGGTGAAACCATAGACCTACAGACTGAATAGATCATCCAACCCTCACCAAGATAGCACAAACACAACAAAGCACCTTTTTGAAAGAGAGTAATTAATCCCAGCACTTCAGACGCTGAAGCAGGAGGATCAACTTGAGTTTGAGGCCATCCTGGCTACATAATGAGTTCAAAGACAGCCTGAACTGCCTAGTGAGACCCTGTTAAAAAACAAAAAGCAAAACAAAACAAAAAGCAAATCATTTAGGTAAAACAACACATTAAATAAACCTAAGATGAAGACTGATGGCAGACTCCTTTGTCAGAAGCTATGCAAGCCAAAGGTAGTGGGAAAACATATTTGAAATGCTGAGAAAACTGTTGTTCCAGAATTCCGTATTAACAATATATTCTCCAAAAGTACAGCTAAAGTGCCGATGGTATAGCTCAGTGGATTAAGTACTTACTTAGGGAAGCACAGAGACCGGGGTTCGGTTCCTGGCCCCACCTGCTATGCCAGCCCTGCTGTCTAGCACATTGAACTGGCGATGGAGACCGGGCATGGTGGCACACCTGTAATCCTAGCTCCTAGCACTTGGGAGGTACAAGCAGGAGGATCACTATGAGTCAGTAGTGAGACCCTGTACAAAAAAAAAAGACAAAAGTGCAGCTTAATTGAGACTTTTCTAGGCAACAAAGCTCAGAGAATTTGTTGTCAAGTAAGAGCAGAGATATAAAAATGTTAAAGGAAGATAGATATTTAAGTAGAAGGCCAATGACACCGGATGGATGGGTAAGCTGCACAAAGGAATAAAATAACAGCAACATGGAAGATATGTGGATAAATAGCACTTTTCTGCATTTTAAAATTCAATATAAAAGCATGTAGGGAGCTGGGATATAGCTCAGCGGCACAGCACCTGCCTGGCAAGTGCCAGGTCCTGAGTTTGATTCCCAGTATCCATAAAAATAAAAACAAATTCTTAAAGATAATTACCTAAAGCAAGAATAAAGACATAGTGGGGCTTAGACATACAAGAAAGATACACAATAATACTACTAAAGATTGGAGAAATAAATATAAAAATTCCTGCATTATAAATGAAATGTCCTCTATTTAAGGGTAGACTTTAAGAAGTTAAAGAAGCATACTGTATCATTCAATCAGTGAATGAATGAAAACTTCAGTGGGCTGGCAAACTTCATCATGCTGTCAGAGACAGACAGACAGATGGACAAATGGAGGGGAGGAGCAAGGAAAGTGTTCAGCCAGCCCAAAGAAGACAGGAAATAAGAACATGTGAGACAAATAGTAAGATGGCAGCTTTGAACCCAATCCTATTGTTAATTACATAAAATATAACTGGTCCAAATATTCTGATTAAAAAATACAAGTGTCAGACTTTAAAGAACCCAAACAACTGTATACTGTTTGCAAGGCTCCATTTTAAATATTGCAACCAATGTATACCATCAAAATGCTAGTCATGACAATGTTTAAAGCAAAAATAATAGCCCTGTATTGTGGGGTTTATAATATATGAGAAAAAGCAAAACTAATCGGTGACAACATAAACCGTTCAGTTTAGAGGTTGGAGGCCAAAATGTTGTCAACCAAAAAAGGACACAGAGCACATGGGGTAATGGAAATGTTTCCTAACTTTTCACATGTTGTACACATTTGTTAGGCTTACCAAACAGCATGCTCAGAATACCTGAAATAAATTTATTTTAATAAAACTGATTTCAAAAAGTGAAGTGAAAAGAGAAATTCCTCTTTAGATATCCTGAAGTGAGAGAAAAATAAAAGATTTTGTAGGTCTTGTCTAAGTTTTGGCCTGGAGAACAGCTATATTAGATTGGTTTCTGACTTAGTAACCTTAGAGTAGTATCCAGTTGTGGTGTGGTGTGGTGTGGTGTGGTGTGGTATGGTTTGGCTTGGCTTGGTTTTGCATACTGAGCATTGAACCTAGGACCTTCACACTAAACTACTCACTTTGCCTTTTACTTATTTTGAGACAGGGTTTCACCCAGTCACTGACCCAAACAAGCAAGGTAGGTCAGAAACACGAGGCTGCTAGAAACATGGGTTCATATGTATTGCTCTTGTGTGATATTTTTAGTTCTTCTTGTAAGATATCCAGAGGGGGATATCTAAGTAAAACAGGACCTCAAATCCATTGAGAGGATTTTTTTTTTTTTTTTTCCTCTCAAAAGTACTGGGATTACCGGCCCAAAAACTTGATGTTTAAATGGCACCATCAAATTTGGGAACTAACTAAATGTTGTATAATTATCATTCTCCGTAATATAAGAAGCATGCCAGTTGTTCAGGAGGAAAATAACATTGAGAGAATATTTAGTGGTTTTTTTTAAACAGAAAAATTAAAACAGTTCCAAAATAAGAGAATAGGGTAACAATGCTAAATAAATTGCATATTGTTATCTATAAATTAGTTACTCAGAGTACAAGATGTCAACACTTAATTATCTAAAATATATTAGCATAGACCTTTCTTTTCAGTGAACTAAGAGCAATCAGTAGTGCAACTATCTTAACTATCATACACATATACAGATACGTATATGATCAAGAGATGTGTTCATCTTGAAGTGTGTTCTGTTAACTGGCAAAGACACAGTTCCTTCTTACACCAAACTCTTGCCTATTCTGGACAAGCATGTTTGCTCATCTTTTAGTACACATTGCTATTTATTGCTTCTATGGGGTATCATTTCCTGCACATACCAGCCACTATTCTAAATATGGCAGTGAGCATAACAGATCAAGTGTATTCAGGCAGCCTCCCTTCAGGAGGGAGGACCAGATTTAATGGAATCACATGTACAGATAGCTGGGTGTCAGTGATGCTAAATGTTGGAACAGGAATGAGTCATGGGGGAAGAAAGGGGACATCTAGCCTGGGCAATGTTGTGTCTCACCCTGGCTCACTGGGAGGACTCCCTTAGAAAGGTAATATGAGAGATGTCCAGAGAAGGTGAAAGAGCACCCCATAGTGTGAGGGGGATGCAGAGGCCTGGGGAAGGACCAGAAGCATGCCCACTAGGGAGGCCTGTGAGATGCAGGGCTGGGCGGGGTGGCATATAAGACTAAGAGTGTGGGGGCAGGTAGCACTGGTGCAGGGTATGAAACCCACTGCAAAGGGTGGGGTCGCAGTTCCTGTTTCCTTGGGAAGCTCTCAAGAGTGTTTGGGGATATGAGACAGAGTCTGACTTGGTGTTAAAGATTCACTTCAACTGATGTGTCAGACACAAACTACAGCAAGAGTGAAGACAGGGAGAGCTGTTCAGTAGGCTGGTGGAGGAACGAGTCATATGGTGTGCCATAAAAGTTTCCTCAGATGGATTAAATTGGTTTTACAGTTCTGTTTAGTGGGCTTTGGAAATTACTTTCTTTCAGCTAATATTTTGCTCAAATTCAGTTTAAACTGCTGCAGTAGCAAAGAAATTATTTCCTAAATATGAAATACATTGCTTTTTGTAGCATGGCTGATTGCCAATTCATAATAATACCTTACATTTATGGAGTATTTGATAGTTTACAAAGCAATTTTACCTTCACTGTCTCATCTGATCCTCGCTGCTTCTTAAGGCAGACACGGAAACTGTTATCTCCCTGCAGAGGTGAAACCAAAACATCACGTTGAGTCCAAAATCCCGTGTCAAGTTTGGGGCAAGGGCAAAAAGACTAAACCCAGATCTTTGGTTTCCCAGGGTGAATTCATTGGCTTAGTTTGTTAGGCTCAAATTATGCCTCAAGATGTTACTGTGAAGGGGGTATTGAAGTTAGAAAATTTAAAACTGTATAAAAGAACCAACCACTGAACAAGATGCTGTACTTGGAAGGGATTCTTACAAAGGTGGGTTCACATTTCTACCCTATGAACTGATTCCTGGAGTGGTGATGCCTGTACCAGCAAATAGCTAGGGAAGCGTCACATGCAAATATGATAAAATTGCAGCGCCACAGCAATTCACAGGAAACCATGGCTTTGAGGGCCTGAGGAGTTGGCACAGCAGGGAGGCAGGTGTTTGAGTCAAAGCATGGGTGGGATTCAGGTCACCAGAAATTAAGAGGGAACTCTAAATCTGGCTGGGCGGGAGAGGCAAGGCAGCAGGAACATGGAGTTTTCTTCATGGCAGTGATGAAAACAGTAGTGGGAACACAGGTTGATTTGAGGGTCCCTGGGAGCCTAGTGCCATTAGAGCTATTAAGTACTCTTGTAAACTAGGCTAAAAGTACAAAAAGCGTTTAGTGGGCTTCCTTTGCAGAGATGTTGTGAAGATCTGGGAGGTGTAGTCAAGTTCGTAAATGCACCATACCTTTTAGAATACCGTCCAGCAGTTTTGTTTTTTATTCTGTTTCTCTTCTCTCAGTTCCCCTTCAGTCTGATATGTGTCTAACTGGAGGTACATTTTGCTACGTTACTATGCCTCATGGTTTGCAGGTAGTGCTTCTGGGAGCTCAGAGTATGTGTTCAACAACTATCGCCCTCTGATAGTGGAGCTTAAGGGTAGTTTTAGGTGTCAATATCTAGGAGAACAAATAGTACAAAAGAAAAATGCTCAATATTGCAGTCATCTAATGAGAATTAGATCTAGAAAACAAGACCAGGCTATGTCAAATGTAATGGGTTTTTGCTTTGGCAAACTTTTTTTTAAAATTTTGAGATAGAGTCTTACTGAGTCATCCAGGCTGAGCTCAAATAAATGATCCTCATGCCTCCGCCTACCAGTGTGCTGGGATAACAGACATGTCCCATTGTGCCCAGCTGATGTAGTTATTAAACATCACTCTGACTGTGATGTGTTCTGCTTATTGCTGGAGTACATTTGAAAGCACAGCCGTTTTCTTAAGTGTGTAGAGAACATGCCAAGAAACATTCAACTTACTCTAGGAGAGAAATGATATAGTGAAAGTGCCACATTTAAGATTTAATGGAGGGGCTGGGGAGATAACTCTGTGGCACAAGTGCCTGCCTGACAAGTACAAGGTTGTGAGTTTAAACCCCAGTCCCACAAAAAAAATAAGATTTAATGGAATGATGCTGTAAGAGTTAAGACTGAAAGTCGAGAAAAACCTTAAAAAAACCAGAGGTTGAGAGAGCAGTTGGTAGGTGAGTTTGTGTGTCCCTATGCACATAATGTATTGAAAGAGAGAGCCACAATCAGGGTATAGTGGGTGTAATCTGAAAGGCACACTATGGAGACACTATCCACAGTTAAGGCCTCATCCCTGAAATGCAGTCATCACGGTGAAATAACACTACGTGTTCACACTTTACCTTCATCCAGCAACTGTTTATTGAGCACTTGCAGAATCCTTGCTGCTCTGTTAGGTGTGTGGATAGCTGATATTATAAGAGGCAAAGTCACTGCCTTCTTGAACTTCACATCTGAGTATCAGTTAGCCAGTGCTACATGAACTGATGTTTAAAAAAGTGCTTGGCCCGTTGCCCACCCCATACTATGTAGAGCTTTGTATTTGTCAGTTACTGAGTTTCAACTTGAAATTTAAATGAAATGCCTTCCCTTGGCAGAGTGTGAGGGAACCTGTTTGCATGGTAGAGGGCTGAGAGACTAATTCATTTGAAGATTTGTTTTTAATTGCATAAACAATTCTGAGTGTCTGTTTCCTATTTCGGATAGTTAAGTGTATGTGCTATAATAACTGTAGCAAGCTGTCTGTCCTACACCATTTTTGCCATTAAATGCTGAATGCTAAAGCAGGTGCTGCTGTCTACCATCTAAAAAGTGGTGTGCTCTTGTCTTGGTTGGATGGTTTTTGTGGCCTTCTGAATTCCAGAAAAGGCTCATTGTTGTCACTGTCAATGTTTGACAGAAGCCTGTTGTGTCATTATTTACCGACTGACTGCTTTGGCAACAGCTATGTCAATTCTTTTGTTAACTGTAGCCACAGTCAAAAAGGATGTAAGGGAGGAAAAGGATTAATGAAACAAAGACCAGTATGTGGATGCGTGTGTACATGTAGACATCTTTTAGGTAAATTTCTGAGCATTATCTGAAATAGCATTTATCATGTGAAAAGTGGGAAATGGCAACAGTGTGCTCATTTTCTCATTGTTTCATTCAGATATGACCTGTTACCTGCATCATGGGAGCGATTTTTCCCTTGTCTTCTTTTTGACCGTACTGCCTCATAAATAGGATAGGTAGCTTGCTGGTTATACATATAAAGTAAAGCGAATCCTTTTTGTGCAAGTTCTTCGCAAGATTACATTTTCTTTTCTACTTTTCCTGAAATGCTACAGTGAGGACAATGAGTGTATTTACTGTCACTAGAAGCTAAGCTTTGATTTGTCTTTCACTTGAAATAAACCCTTGCTTCTCTGGAAATTTATGATTCCAATATGGTATGTCGGGCATGTGTGCTTTTCAAAACAAGCACTGTTGATGTGAGATGAGTTACATGGGCTTCTTGGTTCCTTTTTAGACGTGAAGCCTTCCAATATGCTTGTAAACTCGAGAGGACAAGTCAAGCTCTGTGATTTTGGCGTAAGCACTCAGGTAGGCCTCTTTTCTCCTCGCAGTGTGCTGTCCCCTCTGCAGCACCCACTTTTATTTGCAGTCCCCTCTCTGAACTGAAAAATTGCCTTGCTGCCAGACAAACGGAAACTCTGTATCCCATCCTCGGCTGGGAGCGCGTTATTCATTTTTAATCTCCGAGCGAGTTTCCTTCATCAGAATATGATTGTTCATTGTTTAATGACAGTAAAAACTGCTGATATTGTAATTACTACTTACGAATAGCAAACTTCATTGATATGCAGCTTTGATATGAAAGCGTTCTGGCCAGACAAAAGGGAGGGCAGAGTGGGAGCGGTGCCTGGGGAGCCCAACTGGCCCACAATAAAAATTAATATTGGGAGCAACAATGGTGGAGGGCCATTACAATGTGCAGCACAAATTTTAATTAATTTCCATTTTGGGCCTCCCCTGAGAACCCTGGTGATAGTGACCCGTGAGCGTGCTGTGATGTTGATTTGAATTGTAGCCACCTTTACTCCCAGCCAAACACGAAGACCAAAGCAAAGGTCACCATCGTATTATGAGTTGTCAAAGTCTGTTATCCCTCCAGCATGTTTAGCGTTCATTTCATCCCAGTGATACACAGGGCTCCATTCACATCTTCAGCCATCTGACTGAAGACAAGTGTGCTCAAATTCTACTTCAAATGGATGTTTTATATCAGGCGGGTTTGGGGTACGAAGGCAATAAGCAGCCCGCTTAAGTGAATTGTTTAAGGTTATCTGCTATAAACTGTAACGCTGCGCTTGCTTAAATTGGAAATCACATTCAAAAGAAAAGAGAGATTTAATCATTTTTAATGCCTTTGTAGATAAATTTGTTCCCTTTTCCATAATTTTTAGTTGATTTATCGGATTGATGATTGTAGGTTAAATGAGGAATAATTGCCCATTTTATTTCCACATTATCTTTATATTGTTCTAACAGACTGTTTCATCTCATAGCTGGTGAATTCTATAGCCAAGACGTATGTTGGAACAAATGCTTATATGGCGGTAAGTAAACTTATGCAAAAATAACATTTAAAACCCGCATCTTTATCGTTAAGTACTTGGTAATGTTGAGTTCTTGAATTAATTCCACAGCGTTAGCCTAGCAGATTATAAATTACAAAGTCAATCCAGTCATGATCCAATTTTTAAATCTTTCAAAAAGACAGGAGGGTTTATGCAGGCGTGATCAACTTATCTGACTTTGTTGACTTAACTGGTCAATTCAAGTGTGAAATTGCTGCATTTTGAAGTTTAACCCTACAGAAAAATTGTACCTTCTAGCATATTGGCTGCTTTTCCACATTGCTTATTTGATTAACCCTAAAGTATACCAAGATATCAGTCACTAAAAAATTTTTTTTTCCGGGATTGCACATAACTATGTCACCAGATCAGAATTAAATTACTGATGTGGCCAATTTTTTTTTTATGGTTCTCTAAACATAAGGCTTTAGCAGGTAGTTCTCCTTAGAAATTGCACATCTGTATTTGTGTGGAGATATATATGTAATTTATTTAGTCTCATCAAAATAAGTTTGCTAAAAATAAAAAAGTAAGTACACAGAGTGGCTCAGAGACCAATGTAGACAATGCTTAGACCTTTTTTTCTTATCTTTCCAGTAAAGGAAGTTATTTGTGTCCAGGAAGATTCTTTAGTCTATTTCTGTAATCACTTCAAGAATGGAAAAGGAAAAGCCAAGCTAGAATCTTACGTACTACCAGTTCTGGAACAAAATTCTCATTTTTTTTTTTTAAGAGATTTTTTTTAAATTTTATTTATTTATTTTTTCTTGTTTCACAACTTTTGTTTGTTTATTTATTTTTATGGCCGGCTCAGCCCGCCCCGAGGGCAGGGCTGGCGCAGCATGTGGTGCCGGGGATCAAACCGTGGTCCCTGCAGCCGCCTGCAGGCGCTTTAGACCACTGAGCCATCCTGCTGGGCCCCAAAATTCTCATTTTAACATTTTAGGATTAATTTTTATAATGAGGGCTCCAGATTTATGTAGGTACTCCTTTTCATTTCTGCTACTCCTTATGTAGGTATGACAGAGTTAAATGATTTTTAGTATGGGTAAAACCATGGATCTTGTTCTTGGTATTATTTGTTTAGTGTCTTTTTCTTCATTTCTTTGTGTTTGAGATAGAATATTATTATATAGGTCAGGCTAGCTTTGAATTGTGTGTAACCTAGGCTAGCCTCAAAACTCATGGCCATCTTCCTGCTTTGGCCTCCCATGTGCTGAGGTTATAGGCATGCAACACGCTCCCATTTCGTATGTCTTGATTAAAAGATGAAACCCTGTAATTACTTTAATACCGATGAAACCCTGAATCTTGTTCTCAAAACAATACAAAACATTTTATTTTCATTTAGGTATCAAAATAGCTCATTTTTCTTTTGCATTTTTAAAAGAAAATTCATACTTTTTCATTCTGTATAATGTGAGGGGGAAAAGTGGGTTATCTTCTGAAATGCTCATACTCTGTTTCTGTAAAACCTAATCTTAAGAGTCACCCAAGTAGCTCAGCGGATTGAAGCACCTGCAAGCAGGCACAGGGGTTGGGGGTTCAATACCCATGCCTGCCATGCCGGCCTTGCTCCCAGGGCACTCTGATGGCTATTGAGACTGGTCATGGTGGCACGCACCTATGATTCCAGCTCTTGGGAGGCTGTAAACAGGCAGATCACTCTGAGTCCAATCTAGTAGTGTGATCCTGAACACTCTGTAGACTCTTCCCTAAAATACAAAAAAAAAAAAAAAAAACTAATCTCCTTTGTACCTCTACTAGGTTGGATGAGGTTAATGAGTCACCTTTATCATTAACAAAGCCCTCCTGGATGCTAGAACATGTCTTTGAAAGAAGAGGAAACACTGAGATTTAAAAACAAAAACAACTTCTCAACTGCCCATCATGTTCACAGTAGCTTTCAATTGATCTAATAATTAAGTTGTATTATACTTACTATACAAATCCAAATTCCAGTTGTCTTTCCCAAGTGTACATTAAAGAAATTACTTTTTTCCTTTTTGTTTATGGATGAATGTGATACGTCCATCCATTAATTGGAAGTGTGAGGATTAGAATTATGAAATGTTAGCTCAGACAGACAAATCTAAAATTGCTTTGTTCCTTGGGTAAGTGAATCCTACTCATCAGCTTTGTAGTCCAAGCTGTAAAAAGCGTAAGACACCTAGCAAGAAAATAATGATGGCCTGAGAGTGGTAGCAAGAGCTTCACTTAATTTAGTAGGTGAATATTCACCGAGGTTTTTGAGCTCAGAGGTTGGGGCTGGGAACCATTCAGTAAGCCTGTGTTGCTATGTAGGAAGGGTATTAACTTCTGCCTTCTGTCTCTGGGCAGCCTTGTGAGAGAAAGGGGCTGGTGTCTGCTTGTGCGTTCATTTTTAAGCCACCATAGGGTTTCATTTTAGCTGGTCTGATTTATAATTTTGACATTGCCGTGAGGCTCTGTGCCCAGTGTTAGCACACCGCCCCTCTCAGAACTGTTTTTGTAAGTAAAGTTTCATTAGAATGTAGCCATCGCATTTGTTTATGTATTGGTATAGCAGTAGTGGCAGAGTTGAGTTGTTGTGACAGTTGCAGCAGAGAACATATGGCCCACAGAATGAAAAATAGTTATGCTCTGGCCCTTTGAAGAAAACACTTTGCCAGCCCCTAGCCTGTGCCAGAGGAGGCTGTGTCTGAACCAGTACTTCACCTCCATCAGCCAGCGCCACCTGGTACCTTGTGCATGGTTAATCAGGTGCAGTGGACGTGCAGGCCCAAACAGGAACTGTGAGCTCCTTGACAGCAGCACAGTGCACAGCATCTTCAAGTGAGAAAACAAGAAATACACTGAGAGAGTAAGGAAGCGATGTGCACCTTTGATTTGATTATTACAAACAGGAGGTAAAGGGGCCACTTAGCATAAAGAGTGCTCACTGAGAAAGACTGACCACTCAGAAACGGAAGGCAGCCTGGCGTTGGTAGAGGTGGGAGAGGAGGGTGAGCGAAGCAGAATTAGAGGCCACCTGATGTAATGAAGTAATATCCTCATTTTATATCCATTTCACTCACTTTATATTTATCCATACTTCTGTGCAGTGATAATAACATCAATAATAATAACAGCTCGCACTTAATTAGCACCATGTGCCAATCATTCTTCTAAGCTCTCCGTGTATAAACACACACAAGTCATCACAACAATGCTATGAAGTAGGTAGTAATATTCTTCTTAGTTTACAGATGCAGAAAATGAGATAAGAGAAGTTTTGTGACTTAGCTAAGTTGACACAGCGAGTAAGTGGCAGGGTGAGAATTCAAGCCTACATGAGCCGCCTCAGGGACTAAGCTCTTCATGGCTGAGACCTTCCCTACATCCAGGTCATCTATGCGTTGCTCCCCATCCTGTTCAGAACCTCATTGAGCCAGGGTTTATCCTGTTCATGCTCAGCCCTGTCCCTCAACAAGGACCCAATGACAGCTGTCTTCCAAAAATATTCTGTTTACTAATTACAAGCAGAGCATTTACTTTTTTATTAAGACTCTTAAAAAAATGTATGAAGTTATGCAAGACCCCAAATTACTAATTATAGCTGGTTGAACTGCTTAAGAATTGAAAAGAAAATAAATAAAAAAGAACTCTACAGGGCTGGGGAGATAGCTCTGTGGCACAAGTGCCTGCCTGGCAAGTGCCAGGTCATGAGTTTGAACCCCAGTCCTGCAAAAAAAAAAAAAAAAAAGAACTCTACATATGTAAACAGTGTTACTTTATTTTCCTGTAACCTCAAAGGAAAGGTTCAGGGAAAATGACAAATAGGGGAAAAAAAAAAAAACAACAGGAAAACTTTCATAACACCCTAAGTCATCTTGGGGAAAAAGCCCTATGGGCCCCTTGCATGACACAGCCTGTAAAACACTGGGAATGCCATGATCCAACCCTGTCGTTGACCAGTCAGAAGTGGAGACTTAGGAAGTGAAGCATCCCATACAAGGATGTGCTTTTCAGGGACAAATTACTAGGTCTAATAGACACCTTCACCCAAAGCATGAAAGACTTCCAGCTGTGTTTATAAGAATTTTGTCCAGAGGATTGTGAAGAGTCCAGAAGGCTGGAATTAACCATTTCTTGGAAGTATTAATTATTAAAAATTTTTACCTATTCTTGGGAGAAGGAAGGGAAAAGAAAAAAGAAGGGAAAAAATGCAAACAAAGCTTTTGTAAATAAGGAGAAGAGGGGCTGAAGGAGGGTGGGGGGAAGAATCAAGGTAGATTATGCACAGGTACAAATTCCCTACATAAATGTCGGAGACCACAAATTTGCAGTGGCTAATTCTGCATACTTCCCTAAGGAATAAATAAAGACTTGGGGTTATTGGTATTGCTCTTTTGAGCTTTCTCATGACCTCTTTAGGGATGAGCTATCCTCTCCCACCCACTAAGACTAAACTAAAACAACTGAGATTAAAAAACACTCCAGAGCAAAATCCTTCTTAGCAGGGGTTTATCTCTTCTCCTTCCAGCCCCTCTATCATTGCATACACCCAATAAATTGTGGCTGGCTTGGAGTATCCTTGCCTCTGCCAGTCCTGAGGCATTGACCTCCCAGCCCCGCTTCATGCATTACTAAATTTGGCTCAGTTTCTTATTTTACCTTTTTGCCTACTCCTCATACAGGCAGTTGAGGATCTTGACCAAGTCCCCAACAAATGAGATAGATAGATAGATAGATAGATAGATAGATAGATAGATAGATAGCTTGTATACCTATATATATATAAATATAGATATAGATATATATCCGATAGGACTAGAGCTTTAGCTCAGTGGCATAGTGTGAGGTCCTGAGTTTGATTCCCAGTACCCAAAGTAAAATCAGTAAAGTAAAATAAATCAATAAAATATCAAAACATAGGCCCATTTTTAAAAAACATGTATAAGGGCTGGGGTTATAGCTCAGTGGCATGAGTTCCTCCCTGGTAAGCACAAGGTCCTGGCTTCAATTTCTGGTACTTCCCCCCCAAAAAATTAAAAAGTAAATGAAAACTGTATAAAACAGTTAAGAAAGGGACGAGAAGATGGATCTCTTGCAGTAGAAGTGATCCAAGGCAAAAAGTGAGGAGTAGGAGGAGGGGAAGAGAAATAAGTAGGCTAAAGATGTCCTAGGCACAGGAGCCTAATGACTTCAGTTACTATAAATACTGTGTGCCCTACCATGAGCTAAGATCAGTAATATCAACAAGAGTGAAAACTGAGGGAGGAGAATTGGAGAGCAAGGAGGAGAGGAAAGGAAGGGGAAATGGATTTAAAAACGGGAAGGAACAGGCTGTGGTACATAGTGTAACTACTCCCCAAGATGATTACAAACTGCATGAACTACAGTTACTAATTAAATAATGAGATTTTACAAATGTTTTTACTCTTCTTAATGTAAAAATCCCTAAAATCTTAACAAACTATTCAGTTATTGTTTTCACATTGTAGGTTTTAGAATTCAAATATGAACATTTGAAATTTTTATGACTCACTGAAGTTTTGAAATTAAAAGAAAAAAAGATACTGCTCAAATATACTTTGGGATCAGAAATTCAATCTGAATGGCTATTCATATCTTCTGAATTCTTGTTGTTGTTTTGGGTGTGTGTGTGTGTGTGTGTGTGTGTGTGTGTGTGTGTGTGTGTGTGTGTGTGGCTATTCCAATCCTTGGAAATGTCTTTTACCTGGAATAAATTCTGTGTAGGCCAGGCATGGTGATGTGTGCCTGTAATCCTGGCACTCAGGAGGCTGAGACAAGAGGATCACTGGGCGTGCTGGCGCGCCTATAATCCCAGCACTTGGGAGGCTGTAAACAGGCGAATCACTATGAGTCCAATCTAATAATAGTGAGACCCTGAGCACCCTGCAGACCCTTTGCTATAAAGTACAAAGGACTGGCCACATAGATATAGGTAGAGGGGCCCTGGGTTAAATCCCAGCACACACACACAAAATTCTTATCACTACAATGCACATTTTGATTACTTGCTAGCCTATAGAATTTTCACTGCCTTGTTAACTTTCTGAAGCCTAACTCTGAGCTAAAACTTATTTTTTGGGAGAGATAAGATATAAACTTTGATATCCTTCTGTGCTTGACAAGCACACCCTGGAGTGCTGTGTCGTAAGCAGATAGTTTTGGAATTAACTACATATGGACCCTGAGTGGCTGCCCAGTCACAGCTGGAGGGAGTGGGATGTGAGCACCAGCTGAAGCCACAGCCTTTGCCAACCCACTGTGGATTCTGCTTTTTTTTTTCTTTTTGCGAGACAGGGGTTCAAACTCATGACCTTACGCTTGCCAGGCAAGCACTTGTGCCACGGAGCTATCTCCCCAGCCCCACGGATTCTGCATTTTGGATTGCTACATGCCTGCTGTTCCTGTTAAGAAAAGGCGAGGGGTTTGGTTTGGTTTGGTTTGGTCTGGTTTGGTTTGCTTTGCTTTGCTTTGCTTTGCTTCGCTCTGCTCTGCACTTCAGCTAAACCTCAGTACCACTGTGCTGCATCTGAGAGTCTGTGCTAGCCTCTTCTCCTGTCCACCCCTGTTGACAACTGTCTTGTGAGAAAGGAAGCCCAGCCTTACCTGCACACTCTCCACCCCAGGTCTTCTTCCAGTAGTGTGATATGCTGTGGTCAGTTCCATTCCACTTCAATTTGGAAGGGAGAGGACAGAGCGGGCCACCTTGACATCAAGTGTGAGACTGGCTTTAAATTCTAGAGTCGCAGGCTATCACGTCCTGGCTCCACACGTCGACAGCACACCGGGCTCATTTCGTGCCTCCGTCAGTTGCAGGCCCCAGTGTATCTGCAGCCCTGTCTGCCTTACCCACTCTTTAGGGCAGGAGCTTGCTGGAGCCTGCTGCCTGCTTTTGCTGAATGTCTTTGCTGTCACATTGCAGCATAGCAGTCAGTAATCTTGGTTTTTTTGTTGTTGTTTGCTTATTGCCAGAATTTTTCTAACAAGAGAGTGTCAGGATCTCACCCTTAAGAAACTCTCTTACTTGCCACCTGATACCTGTGAATATTATCACTTTTCTGTAATTTTGCTAATTTAATTTGCTATGCTTTAGTTTGCAGTCCACATTTGCTTTGGTAGTTCAGCAGGCAAATGTAATGAATGTATTCAACCTCATTGCCGAAATATTGTGTCTGGTTTCCACTTCTGTCTGTGTTTTATTTTTGCTGTGTTCTGGATGCAGTGCTATGTATTGCTGTCAGCCAGTGGAGGAAAAATAGAGAAATCTTTAGTGACTGGAGCATAGTGCAGCAAAGTATCACCTGAAGAACTAATTTTTTAAAACGATGATCCCCAGAGTGCCCACCCCACCCCAAGATGCTAGTGCAGGACGTTCATCTCAGTAAGGCCCCAGGCAGTGTGCTCTGGTCGCTGTCTAAAGACAGCACAGTAGAAATACTCACGAGATCTAGGCTGGTACTCAGCTCTTCTGACTTTCAGTTCCAGGGACAGCTTGGCACACACAAAGGATTTTGTAGTCAGACACAACTGGGTTTGAATCCTGGCTCCACTCCTAGAGTCCACTTAGTGCTGATCCATAGCTACAGGCCTGGGAAGTAGCAAAGCCTGTAACCTTTACCTTCGTAAGGTTACCAGGAAGCATAGAGGATTCAGTTCCTGGCCCACTGTCTGGCACCAGCAGGCGGTCACTGAGTGGTGATTGCTGCTGACCTCACATAGCAGTAGTTACGCAGCATTCTATACAGTCAGTAACTAAGCTGCGTCTCTCCAGGCTCATATTGCTCATCTGTTAGATGGGGAACGCTGATAACAGCACGCTAATGTATATATGCAAATCTGAAGTGAGACATGCACGGAAGCACTCACACGGGGCCTGGCACATGCTGCTCTCTACTAAATGCACGCAAGAACGAGGATGCGGATGGCAGCAGTCCTGTTACTCCCGTCACTGCCTGCTGCAGTTCCATATGAATAATCCTAATATCAAAAATAATACTAATAATAATAATCCTAGTATCTGTTGAACCAGCAAGTTGGGTGACAGCATGTGGGTCATTATCCCACTTTGCCCGTGATACCTGTCTACAGATATCACATATCTGTAGGTTGAGCAACTCTACCTTTTCGAGACCTTGGTTTCTCTGAGCCATTTGTCCATGTGTTCATTCCAAGCATTCCTGTGAGTGCCTCCTGAATGCCAAATCTGGGAGAGGCAGATGAGAATGAACCTGTCCCTGTAAAATTGTTCTGGTGAAAAGCTGAGTGTGTGTCTGTCCCCCTACTTCATGCCTCGAGGGAAGGACCAACCATTCCGGGAGGGGAGGGCCTTGAGTCATAGCAAAAGAAACCATGGCAGGTGGAATACGGCCCAGGACACTCGGTAAATCTAGATGAAGGAAATGTGAGTGTTCTTCACACTCATCTTATTCTTTCCACTTCCTTCCCTATAAGCCTGAAACTGTTTTTAAATAAAAAGTTTTTTTTTTAAGATTCTAAGTCCTAGCTGGGCGTGGTGGCGCACGCCTGTAATCCCAGCACTCGGGAGGCTGAGGCAGGAGGATCGGTGTGAGTTCGAGACCAGCCTGGGCTACAAAAGTGAGCTCAAGGCCAGCCTCAACTGCATAGTGAGACCCTGTCTCAAAAAAACCAAAAAAAAAAAAAAAAAAAAAAAAAGATTCTAAGTCCTGCTGGGCATGGTACCACACACCTATAACCCCAGGACTCAGGAGGCTGGAACAGAAAGATCACCGTGAGTTCAAGACCAGTACACAGTAAGACTGTCTCAAAAAAGTAAATAAGTAAATTTTAAGTCCTTAGTCTTTTTTAAAATTTTATTTATTTTTTTTCTTGTTTCAGAACTTTTGTTTGTTTATTTATTTATCTTTATGGCCAGCTCAGCCTGCCCTGAGGGCAGGGCTGGTGTAGCATGTGGTGCTGGGGATCAAACCATGGTCCCTGCTGTCACCCAAGCTTTCCTAAGCAGGCGCTTTAGACCACTGAGCCATCCCACTGGGCCCCTAAGTCCTTAGTTTTTGAGACCCAACTCTCAAATTATAAATAAATGATAGTATTGTATACTTTTGTGTAACTTGTCACTCCACAATTAAGATGGCTTGAGGGAGGGGAAGCAGACCTGGGCTCAGGTCTCCGCTTGTTTGCCAGCTTAGATGCCTGCCCTAATTAATTCACTTCTTACAGACCACATTTTCTTCATCTGTGAAATACAGATGATGAAGTCTTCTTGGGCCCAGCAGGATGACTCAGTGGCCTAAAGCACCTGCTTAGGAAAGCTTACACAGCTGCAGGGACCTCGGTTCGATCCCGGGCACCACATGCTATGCCAGCCCTGCCCTTAGGGCAGGCTGAGCTGGCCATAAAAATGAATAAACAAACAAAAGTTCTGAAACAAGATAAAGTCTTCTTTACCAGGGCTGAGTAGAGGATTTGATGAGATTTTGCACAAGCATGCATGTTTAGTTACATATCCTTCCCATGTGTTTTCTATGTAACCTATCCATACATAGACACATGCATGTGAAATGGCCTTGTCACCCATGACAGTTCATGGCCCCTCCCTAGCTGAGCTCAGTTCAGTGAGTGTATTTCCTGGAATAACACATCAACTCATAAAGTACCTTCTGCTTTTTTGCAGCCTGAAAGAATTTCAGGAGAGCAGTATGGAATACATTCTGACGTCTGGAGCTTAGGAATCTCTTTCATGGAGGTACAGTGTTGTTGGTTACAAACAGACACTTCCATGCATATTTGTACTCATGTCCCATCAGGAAAAGTGGGGATTTTGAAAGGGTGACATTGTCATTGTATTACACATATGTATATGTGTATACAGGGAAGACTCCATGGTCCTTTCCCTGATACCCTTGGGTGGTTATGGACTTAGTCGGGGTTATTCTAAAGCACTACCATTCACAGATGTAAAACACATGCGGGGAGTGCTTGTTATAACAGACTTCCGAAACCCCATCAAAGGTCAGTGAAGTCAATAGTCTGTAAGGGTCTGCATGCCTTACGTGTTCTCTGGATGACCCTTCCCCACACTGAATCTGGAGAGCCTGTGTTCTAAACGAAGTGCTCCAGAAAAATACTGTGTAGCAGTGGCCTTGATGGAATGCACATCTAGCACCCAAAGGGGACTGCAGTAATCTGGGTGTGGCCTGCTCGTTTGGATGTGTAAGTTGTCTGTGTTTGGTTAGGGCCACCTCATTCTGTTAGAGTCCTGTTTGTGTATAGAGTCATAAGTGGAAGGGAGTGTACAGCATAACTCCATGCTGTTACTCCTCTGTGCTGTATTTAGAATGGACTTTGTCTTAGTTGCTAGGTGCAGCCTCATTAGAACTCTGGCCTAAGTTCTATGAAATGAGCATATGACTTCTATCAAAAGACATCTGGTCCAATTGGAATTACAATTGTGTAGAACCCTGGATTTCAAAAATTGTTTCTCAATTCCATTGATTCAGATAAATCTGAAAAAGTGGAAAAGACTCTTTAAAAAATAGAAAATAAGGTCACCAAGGTGCAGTCACGGTTGTATTGCCTTTCTTTAGCCAAACACTTAGCTTACACTTTTTGTAATGCATGAATACCATTGTCTTTGCAAGGAAACATTCTCAGACTTAATTCACTGGCCTGGCAGAAAGAAAAGGAAAGTGGTCAGTGTTTATCAAACCACATCCTCCTGCTTCTTCACAAAAGGGGTCTAAGAAGAAACACAGTGCACATGCCTTGCTAAGAAGTGTGAGTGAGGGACAGAGCCCAGAACTGGGTCCCACACAGAGGCCTGTGAGCCTGTTTGTGGGAAAACCAGTGCTTTTGATCTGTGGGACTTCGCATCTTGCCACCACAAAATTTCCCTTTTACTTTAAGTACTTGTCATTCCTTCTATTTTATGGAATACCTGAGAGGTTACATGGCATAAGCTAGGAATATCAGATTGCAGTGGAAGACCCAGCCTGCAGCTCCAGCTTTGCCACTGGTTTCCTAGGTGGCCCTGGACCCGCCCCTCCTCTTCCCTGGCCTTCAGCTCCTCTATCTATGACATAAGACCTCTGAACCACTTTGTAGACTGATTCCGTACAGCTGGGCTGCTGTCCATTCTGCCCTTCCTTTAGCTATCACACTGCAGCTATGGTGTGGCTGAGAGACAGGAAGGACTCCCACATGGCATAGCGCACAGAGGCTTTGCACCTGTCAGAGCAGAGCTAATGAGTTTCAGATGTGGAGCTCATGTCTCTGCTGCCCTTCATCCCTTTCCACTTGGCTTATGCATCCCAGTCAAGCTCTTGCCGTCTTGCTGCATGGAAGGTGGGCACAGGTGCATGCAGGGACTCTGCTCCTGGCTGTCCCAGAGTAAATCTACAAGGGAACAGTGGGGCCCAAGGGAAAATACAGAAAACCAGTGCCAACTAGGTGTGGAGCTAGGTCAGACAGCCCCCTCTGATAAAGTTCTGTGCATGCAGAGTCTTGTATGCTGTGACAGGAGGGGCCACTGGTAGCAGCCAGGCCAGGCACTGAGATGGGATGCACTTGGCACACACAAGGGAAGCACAGACCAGTGTGACTGGCATGGAGTTGCCAAGGGAAAAATAGGCAAAAACAAACACAGAGATACCTCCAGGCACTGTTATGCACAACCTTGTAAGCCATGCTGAGGACCTGAGGTATTACTCTCAGGGTAAAGGATCTGACTTAGATCTTCACAGGGTCACTGAGTGCTGCCCCACGGAGGGGCAGACACGGAAACAGCAGGTTGGCTGGCCAGGTGGCTCAGTAGAGGTGCGTAATAAATATACTTAAAATACATTTTAGAAATAAATATGCCAGGACTTTTTTAAGTACTGAGGATGCAAAGAATAATAAAAGAAGACTTTTTATCTTTTAGGGGAAAAGGTTATGCTGACGTGTTGGAGGGGGGTACTAATCACAGACAGACTATTAAATAGTCTGGGTCACTGAGGAAAGCAGGCATATTGTGCTTTCTCTCTCTCTTTTTCTCTTCTTTCTTTGGTACATGGTCTCACCTTGTAGCTCATGCTTGGCATGATCCTCCTGTCTCAGCCTCCTCAGCACTGGGATTATAGGCATGTACCACCACACCAGGTTTTAGGCCAGTACGGCTTGTCCGGTGTTCTGGGGCTGGCATGGCATGCAATACCAGGGATCAAACTTGGGTCCTTGCACTTGCCAGGCAGGCACTTAGACTGCCAAACTATCTCCCCAGCCATCATTGTGCTTACAAGATTGAGGAGGATTAGGTCTAGGAAACTTTGAAAATAATGTCAGCATTAAGTGGAGGACACCTGTGTGCCAGAGGAGTATGCTGGTGGAAGGTGGCCACGTGGTCAGGACAGAGTGCCAGCTTCGGGCCTGTAGGCATTCCCTGGGTCCTGTAATGGGTTTCAGGGTACATCCTGAGGGGCTTGACTGACCTTGGGAGATACAAAAGTTACATGTTCTGTTATACATGTTCTGTTATGCAGGTCTTGCTTTAACTTGCCCTTAACCACCCAGCAGAAAAGTTTAACCATGAGGCATGAAGAGTAAAGCCAGATTAGTATGTTGAGCTGTAAAAGGCTCAAATCAACAGCTTCTGACATTGCTAGTTCTGCCAATAACCCACTACGATTATGGACTATTGGACTATGTATACAACTACTTTCTCTTAGTTCAATGAGAAGAAATCTTTGTACCAATAATGACTAGAAAAATTATGTTGTCTGCATCCTGTGCTCTGAATAACTACTACAAGGACAACAATATGCATTGTATCAGTTGTTGAAAATGTACTACTAACATGTTTTGGGAAAAAAATATTAATGTGCAACAATTCTAAATAAAAACTTTATTTTGCTTCAGTAAAAAAATAAAATAATAAAGTAAAATTTTTAAAAATGGGTGTCAGGAAGTGAGACCTTTCCAGAATGTTCAAATTCTAAATTCTAATAGACACAGACACACACACACACACACACACACACACACACCATTTAAGTATGAACACACCTGTGGTTCTTTCTGCAAAATCAAGGTTAGCACCCAGGTGGGCAAACTTACTGACATGTTAAAGCAAGAGGAAAGCAGGAAGAGATGTTATGAGATGTAAAGCAGAATCTGGCTATGAGCATGAAAAAAGGCAGTGACATGTCTCTGTAATTTCTGTATCTGGAAGGCTGATGCAGGAGGACCACCAATTGGAGGCCAGCTTGGCAACTTAGTGAACTCCTATTTTAAAAACGAGGAGTTGAGGTTCTAGGGGTGTAGTTCCTTAATAGGCACTTGCCTATCATGAGTGAGATGCTGGGCGCCATTCCCAGTACCACCAAAAGAAGTGATTAGGGGCCGGGCATGGTGATGCACACCTGTAATACGCACTCAGGCAGCTGAGACAAGAGGATAGTTGGGAGTTCAAGATCAGCTTGTGATACAAAGTGAGTTCAAGGACAGCCTGAACAACCTAATGAGACCCTATATCAAAAAACAAAAGTGATTAGAAAGGCTTATTGAGCCCCTCTTTGTAGAGCCATCTGTACATGCCTTCAGATGAATCAGGGTCTGCAGCCTTACCCTCCTGAGCTCATGACCGAGTGCACAAGCAAGTGACAGCACGTAAGCAACCCCAGTGTGGTCCAGCAGGTCACAGGAGTAGAGTAAGACTCAGGTGAGTATTTTATGCCAAGTTTCTTTGGGATCCAGGCAGAGGAAAACATGAGACCAGGAAGGGAAGAGAGAGGTTGAGTCCAAAGATGAGATGCCATGGGTGACAGAGCCACTAAGACAAGAGAAGCCCACTGTTCTGTTTTCTTAGGGACAGATGGAATGACCTGAAATGACTGAGAAGTTAGTCCAAAAAAAGTATTTGAAGGCCAGGGTTCTTAGTGTGTACCACAGCACACTTGCTGTAGATGTGGTGAGCCCTGTTTTAACAGAGATTGCAGATGGAGAAAAGTGTGAATTACAATAACATTTGGAAATGCAACGAGCAGATTGCATCCCGAAACATAGTCCACACTTCCACGCAATTGCTTCTCTTCCATTCTTTCTTTTCAAACAGGAGTCCTAGGCACAGGCTCAAGGAAACTGTTCATTCCATACTTTTCACTTCTCCAGGTGCCCTTAGGCAAGCCATGGAGCTTACAAAGCTGAGAAGAGCCTGGGTCTGGTAGAGTAGACACCTGAAGCTGAGACCGTATGCCGAGCCTTCCCTAGAGGTGTTCACCGAGAATCACAGCCTCTGGGGGTGGGATGTGAGGAGGAGCTGACCTGCGAGAGACTGGCATGGGAGGCGATCATCTCTAGCAGACATCAGGGAAAGATGGAGAGTGCTCCTGTGCCCAGCACATAGGTGGGGCACTGTTCCCTTGGCACTGGCAGGAGAGGGCAGCTGTCGAGGCAGCAGTGTCTTCCCAAGCACGATTTCTCTGCCCACTTGCGAGTGTAGCTTCCTCAAGGAGTGTGGAGTCAACCAGTTCTTCTCTTAGGTATGCTTGGTACAGACAAGACTAGAGGAAACTGAGCTGAAGAACTTCCCCAGTTACCCAGGAGTCAGGGAGGCAAGCAGGAGCTGCAGCACACTGTCCTTCCTCCCGAACTTCTGGGAACTCCTCTCCTAGCTTTGGTGGTGCTGGGCCAGGGGTTGCTCCCATCCCTTCAGAGCCCCACACTGCCAGTGTCTGCCCATCCTTGTTAACGTGCTGTCACCATCCCCAGGGGAGTTAGAACGAGGCCTTGCACCGCACTCTATCACAACCACACACCACTAACGGGTGTCGGTTTAAAAATCACAGAGAGGCACATTTGTGCCTTAAGTGAGGAATCTTTAGTAGCAGACTTACCCAGGGGTTCACCTGCTCCTGTCTCCTCTCATCATGGCGGCCCTCTAGTCAGGGGACAAGTGCTCTGCAGGACTTTGTTGGTTGTATGAAGTGTTTGGAATCGGCAAAGGTGACATAAAAATAGTGATTATTCTTTAGAAAGGAGCAAGTGAGATTATCCAGCATGAGTAGATTGTGTGGGTTCCCGAGCTGGGAGGGGTTTGGTCCTCTTCTCTATCGTGTGCTTATCTCTACCTGTGCTGCGGTCCCCCACTGTAGATTAGTTTCAGTGTCACTTGAAGGTGGTGGCCTCATGTGAGGAGGGTGTGGCTTGCTCCCAGTGGGACAGAGAACCCTGTGGGATTGCAGTTCGTCCTCAGAGTAGACCTAGAATCAATGTGGAAATGCAGAAAAAAAAAAAAAACAAAAGAAAGAAAAGATGTGAAGCTCACAGGCAAGGCTCCAAACGCTCTGAACCAGGACAAACTGGAGGCTTAAACCTGTTCCAGAAGACTTGCCTGTCTTAGCCTTTGCTGATTCATTCGACACTGTTGAGTTTTAGAATTGTTCTCCCTGGTACTATAGTTGCTCTTCAAGACTTGAGGGCTGAATTCTAAAATGAAAGCGATTTGGTACATAAAAAGTGCTTGCTTTTACCAAACGCAAGGGCTTTATTTAATCCTTAAAAGAAAAGATATCAAAACATTTTAGGGCACAGATTGCTGATTTCACAGGCAGTTTAGTTTTCATCTCTTCTCCCAGAGAATGGCTTGAGGGGAGAGTCTTGTTCTTTGTTCTTGTTGTTATTTATTTTGTTATTTTGAGACAGTGTCTTAGTGACTGGCTTACGTTGCCCAGGCCAGGCTCAAACTTGAGATCCTCCTGCCTCAGCCTCCCAGCACTGGACTCACAAGAGCACATCACCACATGCTGCTATGATTCTTAATTATTCCCTATGAGTTGCTCCATTCATATGCTTGTATCCAGACAGAACTATGTAGGCGAGAAGTAAATAGTGGTACTGTGTGCAGAAACTGGGTTTTGAGATGCTCTTGGCAGGTCAAAAGCCAGCTGACAAACAACTCCTGCAGCCTCACGCTGCAGTACTTGGGATAGTGTGTGTGCAGAAAGACACCAGGCCCAGCCTGTGGAGTCCTTGTGCTCACCAGGTGCAGGCGCATATCCTGCTGCGTGGTTCTGTTGGTAATCACCGGCCCCTCCCAGGCCCTGCTGCAGCACCACATTGAAGGCCCCCTATCCCGGCACTCTCTGCCTGTTTGCCACTTCTGCATGCCAGTCTACTGGGTCCCCTGGGTCCCAGGCAGCAAGCAGGCTGGCTCAGTGTGCTTGGTTAATTGGTGTGTCGTCCGGTCCAGGGGAGGGCCCTCGACAGCACAGTCACCGCTTCACTGAGGTGCCTTGAGCGATGTATTAAATGATGAAGCAAAACCCCAGCTTCAAAACAGACCTCAAGATAGGTGGGAGCACGGTCAAAGAGCGCACAGGTCATGGTCATCAGAGCAGCACCATCTTCTGGAAAGGAATATGCAATCCGTTGTTTCAACAAAAAGAATTTTCCCTAGGGCCGGTGAGATGGCTCAGCAGACTAAGCACTTGCTTAGGTAGGCGCAGGGGCCAGGGTCCAATCCCTGGCACTGCATGCCGTACCGGCCTCACTCCCAGGTGTGCTGAGCCTGCAATGGAGTCTGGGTATGGTGGCACACACCTGTAATCCCAGCACTAGGGAAGCAGAAAACAGGAGGATCACTACGAGTCCAAGCTGCAAAGTGAGACCCTGCACAAAAGAAAAAGAGAATTTTCCTTGAGCTTTAGAATTACCTTTGCCGGATTAAAAAGAAATCCATGCAGCGCTATACTGTGCCCTCTGTAGCATGTCATTTTTCCTCATTTCCCCAAGACACAATTTAAATACCCACCTTCCCAGTACCAGCTCTGATCTCTCCAACTTGAAGCACTGTCTTCCTCTTTGACCTCCATCTATGGCTGCCTTGTAGCAGGAACATTCTCTACCTTGCAGACTAGGAAGTGACACAGGATTCAGCTGAGTCTCCCCCTGCCCCCAGCATGATGTAGCACCAATGCCAGCACCCTGGTGGGCACTTGGGAAGTCGCCTTGACTCCCTGTTTCCTTGCGTTCCTCATAATTTTGTAGCTATTTCTGAGAATAAAGGTCAAAGCTTAAAGTGTACTTGCATCTTGAACAGAGGTGCCCTTAAATGTTCATGAATAGACGACAGCTGTGCTGCTTAGGAACAGACCTCCCTGTTTGCCACCAGAGCAGACCCGATTCAAAGACCATCTCAGGCAGTCTGAACTCTAGACGCTTGGGTGCATCCTGTAATCTCTCCAGGCCTCAGTTTCCCCATTCCCAGCGAGGGCTGACCTTGAGAGCTATTGGGCACCCGTCACACTGTTGTCCCATCTCTAACCCATTTAACCCAGTTTTTGAATTTTTGAATGAATTTCATATAAGAGAAGAAAATACCAGTGCACTCCATTGTAATGGAGCCGTAGACATTGAAGGGTTAAAAGGAGGTAGCTAAAATGTCCATATCTGATTCGTAGAGACTACCAATGTGCTTAAAGACAAGTGCAGTGAACATTTCCAGTCTGTCCTCAAACTCCACTAAAAGTAACTCTGAAGGGTTTGAAAAAAAAATTCCTGACATCATAAAGACAAATGAGAAAGGGGACACGAGGACACACGCGGACACGCATACACACACACCCCAAGATTTGCACATAAGGAAGCAGAGGAACAGCAGTGAAAAACTTGGCAGAGCCACTAGTGTTGGACCATCACCAGCAGAAGGGCGAGTAAGGAGCCCAGGCCACTGGCGGGCACCAGGGGCCAGAGGGAAGAAGCCTGGGAGGGGCAGGAAGCTGCCTGACCCTGGTTCTGGCAGGCAGGAGACCGAGGGCAGCATTTTGGAGAGAATAAAACAAGTGATACCTGCCTCTGTTGGCAGTCTGGCCCCATCATAGAGAACACAGGCAACAAGGGAAAGTTTAGTTTCTGAACACTGCAGCCTCACATGCTATTTGTAGGAGGTGAGCAGAGACATTTCTAAGGACCGTGACCAGGGAGTTTGTGTGTGTGTGTGTGTGTGTGTGTGTTTGCCTGTCTGTCTGACTGCTTTCCTGTCTGTCTGTTGACCATGCTCGGGATTAAACCCAGAGCTTTCCCAGCTTTATTTTTTGAGATAAGTTCTCTCTAAGTCTAAATTGTTCAGGCTGGACTTGAACCTATCATCTTCTTGCCTCAGCTTCCCAGAGTACTGGCATGTGCCTGGCTCAAGTAGGAAGTCTTTGGAACTGACCAGCCCAAGTCGTCCTCCTGAGTGGCGGGAATACAGACGTGCACCACCACACAGGGCAGGAGGATGTCTTAAAGACTTAGAGGGCAGGCGCTCTTGGCTGAAGAGCCTAGCAAAGTCCATGCTTCCAGGAAGCCCTCCATCTGCAGGCACAACCCACAAGTAGCTTTCAGTCAAGTGTTCAATGCCTTTCTCTTCATGAGCTGTTTGAGGGAGGCTCTCAGGGTATAACAGAGGCTAAAGTAACTCAAAAGTGCAAGTTGAAGGGCCTGGAAACCATATGACAGAGGCAAGGGGTTCCAGATAGCCAGGTATTGTGACACACATTTGTGCTCCCAGGAAGGCTGAGACAGGAGGATCATGAGTTCAAAGTAAGGCTGGGCTATGTAATGAGACCCTGTCTCAAAAAAAAAAAAAAAAAATGTACAGCTATAAGTGCTTTGTCTTATGGGAATGTAGAAGTTATTAATGACTTTTTTGCCTTTATCTTTTTACTAATTACTTAATAAGTATCAGATGAGACAATTAAATGCAAAGAAAATGAAGCATGATCTTCTACAATGAAAAGCAAACATGTATACCATGTTGAACCATGTACATGAAAATAAAAGTATTGAAAAAGTGGCACAATTCCAGCCTAGTACTTCTGACAGAAATGTCTGGAGATGTGTGATGGAGAAGTGGAGATTTTCCTTCCTGAAATCATTGTTAGAGTAAAGGGCTGCCTGGCATCCTAACTGCTGAGCTACCAACATGCTCAGCCTTGGGTCAGCCCGCGCTGGGACCACCTCGTGCACTGCACCTTAGGATCGGGTGGTCTCGGCCAGTTCACTCCGCTGCTCCAAGTGGTGGTGTCTTAGTCCATTCTGTGCTTTTGCACAGACCACTGCAGACAGGGTAAGAGTACAGGCAACGGAAGTTTGTTCAGTTCTCAGTTCTGGAGGCTGAAAAATCAAGGGACCTCACCCAGTGAGGGCCTTCTAGCTGAGGCGTGAAGCATGGTGGAAGGGCAGCTGGCCCACCTCCGTGATGGCAATATCAGTCCTCAGAAGCTCTGCCTGATGACCAGATCATCTTTCAAAGGTCTTCCCTCTTAATAGGGTGGTGATGGTAGTTACATTTCCACACAAGTTTTAGAGTTTCTTGTCTGTACAGTAAGAAAGTGTAATATTTTTTTTAATTTATTTATTATTTTTATTCTTGTTTCAGAAACTTTGTTTATTCACTCGTTTTTATGGCCGGCTCAGCCTGCCCCAAAGGCAGGGCTGGCACAGCATGTGGTGCCGGGGATCGAACCACGGTCCCTGAAGCCACCCAAGCTTCCCCAAGCAGGCGCTTTAGACCACTGAGCCATCCTGCCAGCCCCAGAAAGTGTAATATTCATTCTCTAATGTCCATTGCACACCTTTTAAGTGTCAGACACTTCCTAAGTGCGGTGGACACATTGGTAAATAAAATAGACATGTCCCCTTCCCTCATGGAGCCTAGAGCACTGTGAGGCAAGGCAGAAGATAGGCAATGCCAGGAAACATTCATAGGTTTTGAAACCAGGATTGAAGTATTTTCAGTATTTTGTTTTTTTTTATTTTGGGGGACTGGTGTGTGTGTGTGTGTGTGTGTGTGTATGTGTTGCTAGGGATCAAACCCAGGGCCTTGTGCATGGAAGGCAGGAACCCTTCTCCTGAGCCACATCCCCAGTACATTTTTTTGTTTTTTTGAGATAGAATTTTGCTGTTTAGTTTAGGCTGGTCTCAAACCAAGGGAAGTCCTCCTGCCTTAGCCTCCCAAGTGCTGGAATTACATATGTGCACCACCCTGCCTGGCTCGGTTGTTGGATAAACACATTGATTTAACATTAGCACTATAGGGCTGGCAAGATAGCTCAGCAGAGTAAACACCTCCTTCAGCAAGTGTGGGGACTGGAGTTCGATCCCCAGTACCACATGCCTTGCCAGCCCTGCCCCTGGGTGCCCGGAGCCAGCCATCAAGTCTGGGTGGAGATGGCACACTCCTGTAATGCTAGTGCTGGGTAGGCTGCAAACAAGAAGATCACTGTGAGTCCAAGCTACACAGTGAGACCCTGTACCAAATAAGTAGTAATAATAACAGCACCATAAAGTTACTTTAGTCATTAAGCTTCTCTTTGAAATTACATCCTATGTATTGAATGCTTTCCAACTATAGGAGTTAGGGACCATCTCTAGACTTAGTTTCTTCAGCTACATTCAGAAGAACTCTTCATCATCCTACCAAAGCCCCTCTCAGAGATGCAGCTGCCCTCATGCATCTTGGCTGTGTCTTCGTTTCCCACTCTGGCCGCTTAGTGACTATGAACTTGAGCTCGGGAGTAACAGATGGCCCTGGGCTGCCTGTAGCAGCTGTCGCCAGCTTTTCTAGACCATAAAAACTTGGCATTTCGCATGATGCACTCCAAACTCTAGATTTTCCCCTCTTCTTTTAAAAACATCAAACATGTGGGTGGAAGTTGAGTCTTACTGCAGTTCCTGCATCCAGTCTGCTGTTGCCGTTAGTGAAACATCAGACCTGTTGATCTGCAGTTTCTGCCAAAAACTGGGAGAGGGCCCAGGATCTTCAGGGTGGTCTCAGTTGCTCTTCTATTATTGCTGGGACAAATACCCGACACCCAAAATGAAGGAAGGAAAGGTTTATTTAGCTTACAGTTCCTGGAGGTTCCAGTCCATGTTCGGCTGGCCCAAGGCTGAGTGGAACAGGGCAGAGAGAGCATCCAGTTCATGGCAGTGGAACAGCAACAAGCGCAGCAGAGGCAACCGACTAGTCAGGGGAGCAGAGAGCAACAATAAGAGTCTGTCTTTCTGTCTCTCTTTGTATGACATTAAGGCTCTATGCCTTAGCCTATCTGCCTTAGGCTACACTCATAATACCAGAAGTACTCAGACCCATAATCCCATCAGTACTAAAACACATAATCCCAGTAGATCATGAGTCAAGTCTCAAACTCTAGAAGTCCCCGCTCCGTGATAGCATGAGGCTTTCGGGGGACAACTAGACATAAACCATAACATTCTGCCCCTGAACTCCCAAAGTCTCATGCATATCCCTTTGAGCAAAGCTGTTTCAGTCCATCTCAAAGAGTCGCCAAAGTCCGAACAGTTTTAGTATTGCTGAAAAGTCCAAGTTCCAAGTTTCCTCCAAGATCCAAGGCAAACTCTCAACTGTGAGCCCTTGTGTAAAAGAAAAGCTAAACATATCCAACATTCAAAGGTACAAGATAAACGTTACCAATCCAAAAGTTACAAACAACAGGGTAATACAAAATACTGGGACCAATACATGTCCAAATTCCAGCAGTGTAAACATTAAATCCCATAGTTCCAACTGGAACAAGGGTCCAGACAGATGTCAGAGAGCACAGTAGGAACGTAGGAGGGGCTGGTTTGGAGTCCCAGCTCCAGCCTCCAATGAAGAACGTGGAGGAGAAGAACCTGTAAGCACCTCAGCCCTTACTCCCTTTTCTCAGTTCTGCCTTCCCTCGACTTTTCTCTTACCCTTTTTTGGTGTAAGCTGTTGTGTAGCTCACTGCAGAGAGGGGCTGTGAAGACAACTTGCAGCAGATGATAGATTGGCCGGTTAGGTCCTTTGCAGGGTTTGTGAAGGGATCCAGCTGTCTCAGATTACCACGCCTCCATGTGCATTTGCCAGGGTTGTCAGCGCCTGGAGTGGAAGTGAAACTGGCGGGCAGAGTGCAGCGTACCCCCCACCCCCTCGCAGCATTGTCCAGCTCGCTTTGTGCGCAGCACCATGGGAAGCAGCCGCAGAGACTGACAGAGCAAGGTGCCGCAGGTGCGAGTGGTCCCAGCTGGGCATCTTGCCATGTTGCTGGATTTCAAGCTGCTTCTAAAGTTTTCCCAAAAGCACACGCCCACGCCATGCTCTACACAAGCCTTGCAGATCTGGAGGAAGAAAACAGGAGTCATTAAAGTCCTGATAGGAAGAATAACGAGCTAGAGCAAAGGCAGCACTGGCATTTGATGGCCCATTTGGATGCTTGAAGGATTGTCCGAGGAGAAGAAGCAAGCTGTTGTCTTGTGACCTTCGGGGTGACCTTCTGAAACTAAAACCAAAACCAAAACCAAAACAAAGCAAAAAAAAAGAGTCCCATGGTGTTGTATTTAATATAAAGAACTTCCTAGTAGATACTCAGCAGTGTATCATCTGCCTTTAGAAGTAAATATGTACCTTCTCTGGGGACATTCAGTAGGGACTGAATGGCCCACACACCCCAGACTTTCTTAGAGATTCTTTGTGGGAGAGACCCGTGTCAGGTTAGTGGAGATGTAGTCATTTATTCATTGGTCACTCAGCAGATATTTATTTAGTACCTACTATAAGCACCAAGTCATCGAGGCCCCTGCTATGAGCAAATCCCTGCCTCTGCAGACTTTGCCATGAGAAGAAGGGCACTTGGCGCTGTGGCTCACCAGGCAGAGGTCAGCAGGGCGAGATGCTAGGACTCCCTGAGTGGCATGGGGTTACTTTTCGAGTTAAGATGTAAAAGATGAGAAGAAGCCAGTTTTCTGGCGACGGCTAAAATTCTGACTCTGGCCATTCTGGGAGCCAGTTTGAGGTACCCAGTGTAGGCACCATTGTCCTAGAATCCTATCAATACTCAGATCTGGTGACCCAGTGACTTTTATTTTTTATTTTTTATGTTTTTAGTATTCAACAGACCTTGCTAAATCAGCACCACTACAGCATTTATTCAGCATATTCTTGTGTATACTTTTTCTTATTTTCGGAGACTAGACGATTTTAGAGCTTCAGAAACCTCTGCCCTTCCTAGTGAGAAAAGCTGGGCCCCGGAGGAGGATGGTGCCCTGGCTAACTCCAATGGCACAAGAAGCCTGGAGCGGAGGCCCTCCACTGGGTGGCCTGGCACACTGCTGGGCTGCTCACACCCTCATGCTCGGTGCCATCCTGGCAGGAAGGGAGACCCCATGGTGCCTGACGGGCGTGAGGCCAAGCAGTCATCCGATGCTCAGTTAATTCACGTGAACATCTTGCCTCTATGATGGGAAGTAACTGAAAAACCAGCTCTCGGAGGCCTCAAAGATTGAGAGCATTAAGAACCTCAGAGGTCCTAGGTGACAAGTGAAGAAACAGATCCAGAAATATTGAAGGACTTCTCCCAAGAAGCCAAGTGATGGACCCAGCACTGGCGAGCAGTCAGGTTTCCTGGTCCACAGACTGAAATCCACTTCTTCTAGGATACTACAAAAAGGAAATAGGTCAAGCAGCATGAAAAAAGAAGCGATGGCACCCATGTTTATAGCAGCACAATTTGTAATAACCAGATCTTGGAAACAACCCCAATGCCCATCAAACGAGGAATAGATAGAAAGATATGGTCTTTTTATATATTGTAATATTACTCAGCCATAAAAATGATAAACTGGAGACCTTTATAGGCAAATGGATATAACTCGAGACCATACTCATAAATGAAGTGTGTAATTTTGTTTTTAGTGGGGTTTTTGTTTCTTTTTCTTTAAAATAAAAATATGAAAAAAGAGATGAATGGAGCTATGAATGAGCAGGAAGTCAGATGAAAGAAAGATGGGTGTCCTATGGATCTGCTGGGCAGTTCTCTTTTCATAGCATTGCACCTTACGCTCTCCCGCCCACAGTCAGTTGAGCAGTAACTGGTACAGTTTTGCTCTATTGTGCAGGAGGGTTTGTTTTTTGTTTTTTGTTTTCCTTTTTTTTTTTTTATGCTGAAGACCGAACCCAGGGCTTCCAGCTCACTAGGCAAGCATTCTACCGCTGAGCCAAATCCCCAGCCCCTCTATTTTGAAATATGTTTCTTGTTGTTCAGAAACCAAGGCCTCACTTAATTTTTATTTTTTTTTAAATTTTTATTTATTTATTTATTTTTCTTGTTTCAGCTCCTTTGTTTATTCACTCATTTTTTATGGCTGGCTCAGCCCACCTCAAGGGCAGGGCTGGCGCAGCATGTGGTGCCGGGGATCGAACCGCAGTCCCTGAAGCCGCCCAAGCTCCCAAGCAGGCGCCTTAGACCACTGAGCCATCCTACCGGGCCCCCTCACTTAATTTTTAAAAGAAACACAAAATGCACCTAATTTCCAGTGAGTATAGCACACTGGGAAGTGGACAGGTAAGAATCCCATCTCTCCGGTAACCTTAGCCAGCATTACCTTGCACAGGCCATAGGAGCCAAGCTTTGCCCTTGGAGCTCCCTGACCCAGGGAGGAGGAGCAGGCACAGTACAGGAGCCACACAGACCTGGGCTGGAGGGAGCGCAGGCCAGAGTCGGTGCCAGGAGAGTGCTTGAGTTATCAGTTACTGCTCAATAAGCTATGCAAAATTAGTGGCTTAAAATAACAGCCATTTGTTTACCCAGGATTCTGTGGTCTAGAATCTTAGCAGGACGCAGCATTTGACATAGCATGAAGGGCCTTAGGACACTGCAAAGGGTGGTTGTTAAGAATGGCGGATCCGCCGCAGCTCCACCCGTGGCCAGGAGAGGCTGCGACATGAACTTCTCCCCCGTGCCCTCCATCTCTTGCTCAGGCATTCTCTCTCTTTTCTCTATGACCAGCTCAGGCCTCCTGGTGCCTGGGTTTCTAAGCTGTGATAGTCAAAGGCCCAGCCTCAGCAGTTGCAGCCCTCTCTGCCCCCACGTTCTGCTGATTACATCGCAGGCTTCTTTGAGGAAGGGGAAAGATCACAGGTAAAAGAATGCCTGGGAGAATGAGTTCTGTGTACACCATGTCTAGAGATACCACACACCACAGCAGCCCTTCTGGAGGCGACGGTGTCAAGCCACATCTGCTGGGCAGATTAGACTGCTTCAGCTGCCCTGGCCGCACATGCCAAGGCCACAAGCCCAGCCCTGATTGTGACTGTGGACTAGAACAAGCAGAGATTAGATTGAGCTTAGCCGGCTGGATCTCGACTCTGATGTTCTCTCTGATATCCACAGCTGCCAGACTCCCGAGAGCAATTTGCAGATGGAAGCCTGCAGAGCAAGGTCTCTAAGAGACTGTTGACGGGATACCAGCTGCCTGTGTCAGAGGCCATAGGTCAGCATTACACACACATCCTTAAAGGGTGTCATTTCTTAATTCTGATAAGGAGTCACATGGTTAATTAAGCACATGGGATGATAGGTTTGGGGGCAGTTAACTCTTAATCTTTTCCCTTCTTGTAACCTTTTAGTCTTTAATAAGAAATAAGCCATCTGAATTAATCATAGCACTTAAATACATGAAAGTGGTAACTACTGATCGTTCCAGGCAGTAGCGCAGAAGCAAGAGGGTAAAACTGTTGGGCCTAATACTGAGTATGCTGTATTCACTTAGGCTACATAGCAGACAGACGAACACCCAAGCCATGCGGCACCCAGATGACCAAGCTTGAGACAGCATTATCAGAGGATTTATCAGAATCAATCCCTGCTCATGATCATCCTATGCAAAATGTTGTTTATGGTGTCAGAATGTAACAGTTCAGGGTTTTTTTTTTAATAACTTTTTATTTTACTTTTTTTTTCTTGTTTCAGAACCTTTATTTGTTTATTCACTCATTTTTATGGCCGGCTCAGCCTGCCCTGAGGGCAGGGCTGGCGCAGCATGTGGTGCCGGGGATCAAACCACGGTCCCTGAAGCCACCCAAGCTTTCCCAAGCAGGTGCTTTAGACCACTGAGCCATCCCGCCGGGCCCCCAGTTCAGGGCTTAAGGTTTATAAGTTAAAGTTTGCCAGGCATCAGAGACACGGGAAGATGTCAACTACAAGGACCAATAGCCAGTGGGATGTAGTACATTGCCCAGGAAACAGTCTGGGCAAGGAGTGCTGTGTATTTGGCCACAAAGCCATGGCTAGGGTCTTCCAGGACTGACTTCTGACAAAAGAGGGAGAATAGGAGGAACATCCTGCGGGGACCTGGAGGGGTGAGCTCCATCAGCTATTGCCCTGTCTTGGGTTCTAGACAGGAAAAGTATGATCTCAGGATGGCATTTGGGAGCTGTGCAGACTTCAGAGGGCATTGATTTTTCAGTTAGAAAAGTAAAATGCTTGCTTTCGCCTGTCATGACTGAACTTCATCTCTCTGTAATTCTCAACATTTCTCTGAATTTCCTCTACTGCACAGAATGCCATTAAACGAAACTTTTGTGTTGTTTTTAAGTGACTTCTAGAGATTTAGTTTTACACCCAGATATTTTAATTAGCACCATTCTGAGTAGAGCTACTGCTGAAAACCAACATGGAACAATTAGAATGTGTGCCGAGTCACAAAAGTGGTCTTTTTAAATGGAGGATTTTTTTCTTTCTTTCTTTTCTTTTTTTATGTATTTAGTACAGGGTCTCACTACACAGATCAGACTCATAGTGATTCTCCTGTTTCCAGCCACCCAAGTGCTGGGCTTACAGGTGTGTACCACCACACCTAGTCTTAGTTACTGTCTCAATGCACCCCAGGGGCACACCAGTGATCGAACTCCAGTCCCTGTGTCTGCCTGAGTAGACACTTTAATCCACTAAGCTGCGTGGCCCATCCATTCTTTTTTTTTTTTTTTTTTCCATCAGTTAGCTGCCTCATTTTCTGTGGCCCAATTGAAATTACATATAGCTTTTAAAACACAGTATTCAACCAAAAAGTTGTTCAGCCAGTTTTCAGTCTAATGTATAGACAAGCAGATATGTATGCTCATATACACGTGTTCAAGTGTAAACCCACACACACACACAGGCATACGCATATGCGTACTCTTTTTTTTTTTTAAGGGAAGAGAAAATGGTACAAACAAAATAGCATTATAGAAGAGGGACAATTACCTGTTAGGGGGTAGCAGGGTTAGGCCAGCCAACCGACGCTTAAAGATTCAAAACAATAGCACTTAACATGAAATTTACTTTTTATCATCCTTATGCAGCTATCAGAATGAAGAAAGACAGTGTCCAGCTGTAGCAGGAGTTGGGTAGCAGGAGAATTAGAAGTAAAGGTACCAGTGCCTGAGGGGTAGGTCATGAATTAATAATTGCTATGCGTCGGATGAGCCCCGTCAGAAGAGCTGGAAATGAGGAAGTTGCCTTGCAGAGCGCTATCAATCACTCAGTGACCATAACTTCCAGTAATTAGTGTATTTTATGGGCCTTTGCTTCAGTGGCTCGAAAGCACATATGCTCCAGTCACAGCTAAACTTTGCCAGAGTAATATTCCAGGATGATTTATCCTCCTGCTGCACTGGGATATAACCCTATATTAGGTGAAGATTGTGAACTAAGCTGCAATAAAGTGTAAGTTTAGGTACAGTTTGCCCAGGTTGAGACCTCCATGTATCATGCTTTTCAGTGTTCATGGCTGGGCTACAACAAGCAATCATTTTTAACAGTGAAACAAATAAAGCAATTAAAGGAACAACATTAGGATATTGTGTTTGTGAATTACTGTTGCCCTCTCCCCATTTAAGTGTCCACTGTAATAAGCCCATTTCTAATTAAAAAAAAAAAAAAAAAACACTGTATTAGAAACATTTATTTGTAAGGCTGTCTTTCCTCCATTATTAGTAGAATTCTGGGCTAGAACACAAGACCTTCTGAATGATAGAGAAGTGCTTGATTTATTCCTTTGTGCTACTGTGCTTAGGCTCCTTAAGTTGAAATAAACTTCCTTTCTACTGCTGGACTCTGGTGAGGACAAGGACTTGGTTTTGGAAGGAGCACCCCGATGTGTTCACACTTAGGCTTTTTCTACCCAAACAAGGAGAGTTGTTTACAAGCTGTCCGAGTGCTTGGCACCTTGCAGTCAGGTGTGATGAGTTAGTTCTCTGCCAGTGTGCCCATGCACCGGAAGTCTCCGGGGCCCTTGCCAGTGGGGTCCTTCCCATTGCCAAAACATCTGTAGAGCCCACTATTCTCATAATTTAACAAGTTTTGCGTCCAACTTATAATATAACTTTGGACAAATTAGTAAGTGCCTGACATCTCCACTAGGCCATAGTCCTCTTTAAGTTAGGGAAATCTTTAAGTTTGTAAGAAAGTGTTTTGTGAAAATAAGTGTAAATCAAATAAGGAAATATGTACATCCCACTGTCTTCTTTTTAGAGTAATACTCTTTACAGTGGTGACCTTGAATTTCCTTAAGTAGACAGCATTGCTAAGCTCATTCCACCAACCATAGATGGAGTAGTGTATACAGTTTGACACTTACATTACATTTATTATCCCATCTTTAATTTGCGATGTATTATCTTACAAGTTAAACAATAATGGTAAAACAAACTAATTGTCTTTAATTAAAGTGAATTAGGTTTTGATTTCAGTATACTTGATATAGTGAGAACTGATAAGGCGGAGGGTCCCAGAGGTTATTAGGCCATGCTTCTGTTGGGCCTGATGTGTTCATAATAACCCTCTTCCTCATAGTTCTAGACGTGAACAAACATGCCACTTCATCAGTCTCTGTTACTCGCACTTATGCCCCTCCACAGGGGTTGCAGACTCTCTACAAGTTCTCAGCTAATGGCGTTATACATTAAAAACCCAAGCTCTCCTCACTCCGAGGCCTTTCAAGGCTTTGTTCTTAAGCCCCAGACACTTTGGAGTGCAGCTGCAAACTATAGGCAGAAGATTAAATTAATTTGTAACCCTCTCCATTTTTTTTTTTTTTTAGTCCTGCATTACTAAATCTTCCACATTTAATTGAAACCCTACTTCAAGATGTTTCACGTTCTGTGGTCTTTGTTGCCGATTTAACCTCCAAAGCACTTTAACACTGGAAAATTGCTGTTCTATCCTCCGGATTGTTTTTTAAACCATTCAGTAAGAGGACAGTGAAATTGATACATGAGGAGAAAAGTAAAATCCTAGGGTAGATTTTTGAGGTATTTAATATTTATTGTGATTCTTTGCTAGCATAGTTTCAGAAGATTTAAGCTTTTTCTCTAGGACTGTGTAAATTGGTCCTGGGATGAAATTTCACCTAGGGAATTTTGCGTAATCCAGTAGTTAAGTCTGATTTTTAAAAAATCTGTTAGTGCCTGAATGTTGCAAAGTGACTACTGCATTTCTATGAAATGAACATTTAACTGCAGTATACAATCTAAATGCAAAAATCCTTGGATGGAAATTTAATTGTGTAAAATGTGCATAAGGTAATTAAGAACAAATTTTAGAACATTTCAAGCTATAAAGTCCTCCTTCAGCTAGATCACTGGCTATATTGGAAATGCTTATTTTCAATTTGCAGTTATGCTGAGAAACATAGAATATGTCTAAATTAAGAATTTAAAAAAGCAATGCTCTTCTGTGTAACTGTAAAACTACTTGCTTTACATGACTATTATAAGTCAGGGGCTTGATCACCAAGAAGTTCACGTCATGAGTTTGTATGCCACACTGCTTTCTGGATACAATGTATACTTTTCTTCTCCTCCATTATAATTTCATGACAATTATTTTTATTATCAACAAAAACCATTTTTGTTAAATTTCGTGGCAGTTGTACTTACTATTAGCTAAAACCATTTTCATGACATCGTAAGCAAGTATCATCTGTCCTTATTGTTAAAATACAGAGGTTTAGGGACCAAGGAGATAGCTTGGCAGTCTAAGCACCTGCCTGGCAAGTACAAGGACTTGTACGCAATCCCGAGTTCTTCATTCCTTGCTGGCCCCAGAACTGGGTGCACTGTACCAGCCACTGAAACCAGGCATGGTGCCATACACCTGTAATCTCAGTGTTGGTGAGGCTGAGACAGGACAATCACTATGGATTGAAGCTGCATAGCAAGACCCTGTACCAAATAAATAAATGAATAAAAAGATTTTTAAATAAATAAAATACAAAAGTTTTCATCATGCAGTTGTGTAACAACAATTTAAACAGTTGTACACCCACACACATGAAGAAATATGCACACCCAAATATATCTGTTATTTAAATTGTGCAACACAATATATTCAACATAGTCAACACTTCCAAGGCAAGAACAATTCATGGATTATGATTAGACAAATCAAAGATCAGTAAGATGACACTGAGAAATATTCCTAGCTTTACAGTGTTTAAATGTGACGATGTCCTGTTACTTAAATGTATTCCCAACTAGCAACCACATCGAAGACATGCTCTTCCTGCCTTTCACATAGTAAATGTCCCACAAGAGATATTGAGCAGTGTGCTGAGCCTTAAGTATTTGGAATTAAAATGTACTTTTTTATTTAACATCAGATAGAATCTTAACCCTCCCCCCTGTCTACCTCCACTCTCAAAAAACAACTAAAGCTTTTCCAAATCCTTTACAATGTGAGCACCTCCCCTCCTGGGACTGAAAAGGATGTGTGAGTCATTTGATGAATTGCTGGTGCTTATGTGTGTCCACATTTTTCAGTGTGTTTTTTTAAAACTGGACTTAAGCTGCCTATATTTAAATGCGTCTTTTGTAAAGATGATAAAGAGAGCAAAGACTTCTATTGGCTTAGCCCTAATCTGTTTGCTTTGTTGCAGTTCTTTTTTCTTCCTCCCTTTACTTTAACAGTTAACCTATTTATAAATCTAAATCTACATACAAAGGTCATTGGTTGGCTGAACTTAAACCATTTTACTCAGTAAATTTAATTAAGAAAATACAGTGCAACTCATAAGCAAATGAGTTTTTTCCTAGTTTTAAACCAAACCACCCTCTTGAGTGCTGATTGCCTTGCCCGACCCCTGGTGATACAGAAACAGGCAAAATTAAAAAGGACATTAAAGCTTCATTAAATCTGAAACACATTTAGTACAGTGACATATCTGCAGGCCATTTCAGAGAAGATTACATACTCTCTTTTGTAAGTTTCCTAATTTATAATACCTTGACAATAAAAACTGGGGAAATGCAAGTGGATTGATAGACCAGTAGGGGTAAAGGATACAGTATGGCCCCGGGTCTGCCTGTCTCTGGAACACATAGAGCATATGTCCCGTCTTTCCCCGTAAGGGTTTTGTGTTTATCTTGACTTGACAAGGCTGAATCTGCTAAGAACCCCTTTTCCTTCTTACTGCCTCCTTACAGAGCTTAAGGCAAGGCTTCTAGGGCCTGTCTGTATATTTCCTTCTACTTTGCCATGAGACAAACAGTGTGGAATGTAAACACTGTGGCTGTGTTAGACCTGGAAGGGCCAAGGCTTAGAAGGTAGGTTCCTCTGCTTAAAGCAACTGCTTTCAGTGCCAAGCTGGTAGTACTGTGCCCTGTGTTCACTGGTATAGCACTGGGCTTGCCGTAGCAGTCCAAGGATAGCAAAGCAAGTGATTGTCCTGCTGTTGCCATGTTACCTGCTGATCAAGGTCCAAGAACCCTCTCTGCCCCGAAACTCCCAAGTTGTAGGATGCCCTGGGCTCCGTCCCACCGGGAGCACAGTGGGCAGGTAGGATGCTGGCTCCATCAGGTATCAGGAAAGCTCAGCAGAAACAAAGTCAGAACCAAGAGTAAGGTGTACATCAGTTCTCACACTGCCCCAGGGAGACTGGGCTCAAGTGGGTAACTTAGTGAGGGCCTATCTCAGAGGGGGGGACTCAGTGCCCCCCCTGCATTTTCCCAAGCTTTCCCTCTATTCTTCTGTGACATCTCACAGAGCAGCCCATTGCTGTCAGCAGTCCTGTTTATGCTGTAGAACTTGTCCCAGAGAGGCCAAGTGGATGTGTCCCAGTGTCTTGGAGCCTGGCTCTTTATAACCAGCAGTGAGTTTGAGAATCAGAGATAGAACTGAAATGAGACAGAATTTGGATTTTCACCTTACCCTCGTCTTTTTCATATAGCTTCTACTTAATATTTTTTCTTTAAACTGCAAGAATTAGTGGCCAATGTTGACAGCTGCCAGCTGGTCTAGATCTTGATGGCGTGTGTGGCAGGCAAGTGTCTTCCTCCTGTAAGCCACAGGGACTGAACTGTTCTGTGGTCCCTAACAAGGTGTCCAACTCAAGTAAATGGTGCTGTGTCTGCAGAGAGCCCAGGATAGAAAGTTCTTAGTGTTCTCGGTAGTTGTTAAACTGTGTAGTTTTTAGTTGAGAGACCCACCTCTTGCTGTTTTTCTGGTGCCATTGGCTGTATATGCAGAATTTATGCCCCACAGTCTGTGCGGCAGGAGGCGGCACTGGGCGAGCTTCCCTGCCTTTCCATTGAGCTCACAACCATGCAGATGCCTGAGCTCCAGCTGCACTCAGCCGCAGTGAGGACTCCTGGGTCCCTGTGTGTGTTCTCACTGGCCAGAAACACCCTGTCATCATGCACACTGTAGTGCAAACTGCACTGTAGGGCAGCACTGAGCACCACTCTGCTTGGAGACAGGCCCACACTAAGCTGCCTAGGATGGTGTTGAACTTGAAGCTCTTCAGCCGTAACGTCCCAGGTAGCTCAGATTACAGGTATACGCAGTCATACCTGGATATTTTTGTTATTTATACTTAAAAGGATTAATAATGTCCATCAAATGAAATAATAATAGTATAACGTCGTATCTTGAAAATCCAAATATGTGAAAATATATAGCTTGTATGTAGGATGATTACAAGGTAATGACACTAGGTATTTCTAAACACATACACACACATATATATAAACACACAGACACACCCTAAAGTGAGTGCTGTCCCTTTCAAAGTAGTCACTTTATAAGATCGTATGACTTACTCCTATTACATTGCTGTTGTTTACTCTGGTCTAGAAATTTCAAAGACCTTCACATTTTCATGTCCATCCCTAGTAAGCAACTAAATATTTATTCTTTGTAGGTAGTTTTGGATTTTGCTTATATTCTTAGGTCATTCTCATGTTAGTCTGAAAATAATTCAGGGGGTCAACAAACTGAAGAGTATAATTTTAAATCTAAGATATACTTCCAATAAAACGAAGCAGGTATTCTTCAGTTCCATAAAATGGTACTATACACTGCTGCAAGAGGAACGCAGGAATGTTCGAGCATGGTCAGTATCTTGGGGACTGTCCCTGGGTTCCCACTGATAAACTCCATGGGACTCCTCAGTAGGACTGTAGGGTTCTGTCCTATGAAGCCAGTCAGCACTCTCTTAGATTTTAGCTTTGAAATCCCCTGGCGTGATTCTACCTTGAATGCAGTTATGGTGTATAGGAAGGGTTCAGGACTAAGAATGGGCCAAACAGGAACTTGAAAATGTTTGCTGTTATTTAAATAGATTATGAGGTATATGTTGCATTTGATCTCATCAAGTCTATTCTTTATTGAATCTTTTTTTCCCTGCCCAGGGGTGGGGGGGTACCTAGAGGCCAAAATTAAGTAACTAGCCCAAAAACAGTCATTAACAAACCAAACTACACCAGAAGTTGTGAGGATTCACTTTTTTTTTTAATTGATACAATGCACATCATTGTCTTCATAGTAGTTATACAGAGCACAGGATGTAGACATGGTAATTTTTCTAATCATTGTTGGTACAAAAAAAATTTCTTCTCATTGAACTAAGAGAAAGTAATTGTATACATAGTCCAGTATTCTATAATCGCAGTGGGTTATTGGCAGAACTGGCAATGTTGGAAGCTATTGATTTAAGCCTTTTACAGCTCAGCATACCAATCTAGCTTTACATTTTGTGCCTCATGGGTAAACTTTTCTGCTGGGTGGTTAAGGGCAAGTTAAAGCAAGACCTTTATTTAAAAAAAAAAAAAAAAAAAACATGTAACTTTTGCATCTCCCAAGGTCAGTCAGATCCCCGCAGGATTTACTTTAAACCCAGGTACAGCGCTTTATAGAACTATTGTCAGTGTCAGTCGTCTGGATGAGTCACAGCCACTGCTTGACCAGTTTACTCTCTGAGAAAGCCCGAAAGGGTCTTTTCTCTCTAGGTAACTTCGCTTAGGCACACTATACATTGTCTATCCCTTTCCACTGTGGTCCCATAATCTCCTTGAACAGAAAATTTGGGAAACCACTGAGTTATGGGATGTTACAGCACAGGTTCTCTTAGGTCCTGTGTCCTCACTGGCCTTAAAGGGCTAGTCCCAAAATACTTGCTATCCTTGTAGCCCTTCTTTTTCTCTAATTTTTGGTGTGTAAGCTTACATTCTTAACCCTCCAGAAGAGAAGCTTCATGATACTATTACTCTATAACATAGGTACTTGAGCTCAATATCACTATCTTTCTGAATATCAAACATTTTACATTTAACTTGGAATTGGTATTTTCCATCAATCATTGATATTCTAATAAATCCCTATACAATGTGATAAAATCAGTTACACATTTTTACACAGACATTTAGAAATCTAAGTATATACAAAATTGTAGCCTGTCAATCCTACGACATTTTTCCTAGCCTCTTACTCTCATTTAATAACCTTTTTTGTTTTCTTATAAACTAATCATTTACTTGAGAGAGAGTATAGCAGTAACTGAAATTACGTTAGAAGTAGCACAAATGTAAAAGACAAGCATGCCAGGCATTTCAAGCATAATGTTAGTGTTACCCATTGCTATGAGGATTCACTTTTCCAAATGCAGAATTGGGCCTACAGTTGTAACTTCAAGATCTGCATATGGGGGCTGGGGAGACAGCTCCGAGGCACAAGGGCCTGCTGGGCAAGTGCAAGGTCGTGAGTTCGAACCCTGGTCCCACAAAAAAAAAAAAAAAAAGATCTGCATATGGCCATTTTCCCACTAGCAGTAATCCTTTTCTCCTAACTGCAAAGAGACAGTATACGAAAAACTTAACAAGTACATGAAAATGGTGGCACAATTTTCAGTTTCATAATACAACCCATTCCTCATTTCCTGCTATCTAAACTTATACTTGTAACTGAAAACTCTACAAAGCCAAGAACAGTTAGGTGTTCCTGTTGTATGAGACAAAAAGCCAACCATTTTACACCTCTGTCTAGAAGAAACTGTTGCCTGAGTGGCCTGAGTGTAAATGTAATGCCCACAGAGCTGAGGATATTCCTAAGTGAAACCACATAAGGATAATGTTTCGTTATTAGAGTTAGAATATTTGATCAGGAGTACAGCGTTGTATTGAAAATGTCCATTCTAAATACAGCTCATAATGTAATTACAGCAGTAATTTAGTTTGTGCATTCAAGGTTGTGAGGTGTTTTATATTTGCTGGATATAGCTCTGAAATTTAGTATTTGTCTGTCTTAAGGAGATCTGCCCTGCATGCAAATCTGTAACTAGACAAATATTATTTCCTTTCCCAGCTTGCTCTTGGGAGGTTCCCATACCCTCAGGTAAGATTGTTCTTCACTGCCGTGTGCCGCTGTGACTGACATTCACTCCTATGTATGAAGGTGCAGGGAGCAAGCCTGAACATGGGAGCCACACACAAATAAATCTGTCCTGTTAAATCGAAAAGTGGTGTCTTAAAGGAGCCCTTTAGAAGTCTCTATTGGTTTGTGATTAAAAAAAAAAAAAAAACCTCCAGATTTTTTTCCTCTTTGTTAAAGGTTGACAGCAATTGTGCTCTTCCTTTGTGTGACATTTGCAGTATTTTTTCCTTCTCCTGGCTCAGTACCATGTGCTCAATTTGAAGCTGGGGGAGGGGTTCGGCCTGGTCTTTTTTTTTTTTTTTTTTTTTTTTTTTTTTTTTTTTTTTTTTTTTTTTTTTTTTTTTTTTTTTTAGCTTTTGGGTTTAATTAAAATTACTTTTATTTAAAGGATTCAGATGAAGAGTAAAAATAATCTAGATCATTGTTTTTGCCAGGTAACTAGGGCCCTCTTGTTACATGTAATTTTGAGCACATTCTTCATGGGTTTTACTCCTCCCTACCCACGTTTCTAAGAAAACAAATAGTCCATTGTATTAGCACTGTTGATGCCAATTTTTATAATTTCTTTAAAATATTTATTGTTGGGGGGTGCTAACATGTAAAATATAAAGCTGTTTTGTGGTTTGAAAATGATTCCCCAGCGTGCGTGAGGAAATAAGTGAAATATCTGGAGGGATAGAAAATGAATGGCTAGACTGTTTTCCTCTGTTTGAAGCTCAGTGTTTTTCTGGCATCTTGGTCTGTACAGGCCAAAGTGCCTGGAGGCATGTCTGATTTAAAGGTGGTGTTGGTCTCTGCTCTTTAAGCATCTATTAACTTGCTATTATTATGCAAATAAGTGTTGTATTACACATACTAATTTATGCATGGTTAGATTATGCAGATGCATCCCAAACATGGTTATTGAATAATAGGAGGGGGCTCATTCTCTCCACCGTCTTTATTAGCAGTTCGAAGGAAATTGTCCTGGTACCCTGGTAGACCTTTAAAGAACATTCACTAACCAAAATGTCTCTTAAATCCTTTTTCCTTCCCAGTTAGTCTTAGCAGTGGAAGACCCATCCAAGTTGTTAAGCTCAGGAACATTAGTACTGCTTTTCAAATTTGTAAGCTTTGTTATTGAAGCGTAATCTTTTCCTTAAAAAGAAAAACCTGAAACAATGTGCGCACCAGCATTGAGTGGGGTTTTTGTGTATATACAGCCTTGCCGCCTAGCTGTAGGTAGCCCATCAAATTAAAATCACATTTTCAAGATTTATAGCTCATTAGAATATTTATCTTGGTAAATCCTCTTATTCTGTCAGTAATTTTTAAATAATTCATTGTTTGGCCAATTTATATAATCTTGTAAAATTGTGAAAATGAGCAGAAGAGGCTCTGTACAGTATCATCTCTCAAACAGGTCTTAATAGAAAACTTAAAGCCATCTCATAAAAATTCCAAAGATTAAAAATGTAGCTATATTCTTTTTTGTATATTTGTTGGTTTTACCTTTTTGAGACCGAGTCCCACTGTGCAGTTCAGGCTAGCCTTGAGCTCACTTGTAGCCCAGGCTGGTCTGAAGCTCACAAAGATCCTCTAGCCTCAGCCTCCCTAGTGCTGGGATTAGAGGTATACACCACCATGCCCACCCTGTAGCTGTGTTCTCGAGACTCCTGGTGTCCAGAGTAATCTCTCAGTAGGAGTTCGCAAGTGAGGAGTCTGGGTGTGGATCACCTGCAACAGATGCAGGGCTATGGTCAGCTGGGAAGAGGGGGATAGATATCTCTACTGTGTTCCTCTGGGTCTGAGTATTGCATGTTTATCAGCTCAGTCAAGCCAAAGCTGAGAAGTTCTAATACGCCAAACTCTCTAGTTAGCAGTAACCTTTATGTCAGATGTCAGATTGGTGGGGAGAGACTTATATTTCTTTAATTATAATGGAATGTTGATTGGATGTGATGGAGGTAGAGGCAGGAGGAAGGAGGATCGGAGGATCTGCGTGAGTTCAAGACCAGCCTGGGTTGTACAAAGTGAGTTTAAGGCCAGGCTGGACTGCATAGTGAGACCCTGTCTCAAAATGACCAAAAGGAAAAAAAAAAAGAATGTCATCACCAAATTGGGACTTGTATTTTAAAAAATAATACAAGCCCCATTTTCCAGAGCTTTCAACAGAAGTTTGGGCATTCTGTTGCTAAAATCAATGTGATTTTGAATAGAACTGGCATTTATTTTATAGGCTTTGTACTGTTGGCAGAGTTGAGGAATGGTACTTTCTAAGGCTTTCTTCCCCTCCCTCTGCCCTCAGCTAAAGCACATGAAGAAAAATGCATGTTCTCATAGTATCAGAGACTAGGATTACAAAACAGTAAATACCCTCTCCTTGGCTCACAGCCACTTACTAGAATTCCTGAGCTCTCTTAAGCTATGACTCATTTGGTTGCAGCAAATCTAAGTAGATAGGAGTGAACCAAAGACCCTGAGGGGCAGGAGAGTCGTCAGACATCATCATTGCGTCTAACTTAGAACATTTCCCAAAGCAGACATGCACACTGTTGGAATACCTCTCACGACAGGAAACTCCTTAAGCAGTGGTAAAATCAAAGCAGTGTTCTGCTTACCGGGTTGAGTACCAGCCATGCCCTCCTGCATATCGCCTGCCAGTCCTTGAATGTGGAAAGACCCTTCCTGTGTCATTAAGATCACTGTGTTGAAGCCTCCTTATCTGGGCTGAGAACATCACAGCAGGGCACCAGAACTGGGTCTCCTCACTTGTGGCAAGTTGAGAAGAGTGGCCCACCGGAAAGAGCTCAGGACCAGCAGGTGGATGGGGAGAATTAGAATCCAGTGCTAGCACAGATCTTTAGTCTTTCTGTATAACTCCTCAAGGCATTGGTTGCCTCATCTCTAAAAAACAGCATCTGATCTGTCACTTACCTATCTGATCAGAGGCAATATTCTGATCAAATGAGATCATGGATATGAAGCCACCTAAAAAATTACAAAGGGCCACTGTACTTGCCCTGATGTGGGGCCAGAGCACAGGACAGAATGTCAGTCGTCAATGGAAGATTGTGAAGGGATGTTCTTAGCAACTTGCCAGCCATCCTGAAGCACAAGGTGCAAGGAGTAGAGGGAGGAGTTGAGAGGAGGAACCAGTGTCAAGGCTGTCCTTCTCCAAGCTCAGCATCAGTGCTGCTGACAGGGTCTTTAGCAGCCCCTCTTCCTGCTGGTGACACCATGTGTATCCATGAGGCTACAGATTAGGGAGGGGTGTTGGGAAGATATTAGGGAGAGTCAGTGGGCTGGGACCAACGGAAAGCCTAATGGAAAGGCTAACGGGCTGGGCTTTATAGAGAGGACGGTTAGGCTGCACTGATCGTTCAGTAGGAGTTTCATTGCCTGTTACGTGGAAGCGCCAGCTAAGTTTCCTCTAGGCCACTGATGGCAAACACAAACTTTTTAGAGTTTTCCATGATACAAACACCTTGTTGTGGTGTGCATGCCATAGCTTTGCCCCCACTGCTCTGGGCCTTAGGGTAGCATAACCTCACTGGCATGCAGTTTGGGAAGAAAGATTAGGGGCCACTCCAAATGCACAGCCTTATTACTGTGGCATATAAAAACAGTGGTGTCCCAGGTTCATCCAGTGCTATGCGGCCCCTGAGCATTCCTGTGTCTGTCCAAGGCTGTCCATCCCACCTACAAAGACTTACTGTGTCCAGTCTCCAGGCAAGCAGACCAAGGTGCAGAAGCAAAGCGCCTGCCTTTGGTGTGGGTACAGTTAGGGTCAGAACTTTGAGCAGTTAAATCAAGGGCTGCTCTTTAGCCTACTGTTCAGACCTCAGCTGTCTTCCTCACCCGTGTCAGACCTTTGCCTCCTTTGTCCTAGAGTGGTGTGGTGGGTAGATCTCAAACTTTGGAGGGTTGTACCAGTGTGGATGATGGCAAAGCCATTCTTTATAGCCCTTCGCTTTTCTTATGCATTCAAGAAAAGGAGAGGGACATCCAGAGGGTCTGAGAGTACTCACCAACCCCACTGTCATTAAATTCTGTCATTAAACATCTCACAGACAAAAAGTCCCAATTTCTTGAACAATTTAGCTTTAGTGGTAATCTAGAAAGATATGCAGGTCTGGACAAGGATGGAGGCTGTTTATAGTTAATCATGTAGATCCAAATTCAGTTGGCTTAGAAGACATGATAGTGGGCAATGGCTTGTTTAATGACACTGTAATTTAGGACACACAAGAAGGATTGCCTGCTAAAAATCATCATCCTTCATTCAAACTTTACAGTGGTGCCCTGCATTAGCAGGCGAGCAAATCCATTAGGGCGACTTCTCAGGGGATGCGGCACTGGGAAATTTGGTGACCAAGATGCCACGAGAAGGCGAGGCCCACGCAGACGCAAATGTAGCTAAAGTACTTTTGCATGTATAAAACTATTGTTCTCCTTTTGGCTACAATTCCTGATCTTGGTTAATAAATTATATCAAAATGACCTGAAGTTTAAAAAAGGGGGGAAAAAATCTGAGCAAATAGTGCCCCTGGTATTGTAAAGCTTTGAATGTTTTCACACCCCATTAATTTATTACTTCTCTTTCTTCATCTTTAAATTTCATTTTTTTTTCAAAAATTCTGACTCCCTGCTGCTGCAGTGATTTTCATCTTGTTGTTAATTTTCCCTGCTCCATATGGAGCTCCAGACATTTCACCTGGAGGCTGTACTAGATTTTGCTGTAGTGATCGTACTTCCGGAGGCCAAAACTGTCATTTAGGGTTCCTGGTGCATCTGTCTGCGCCAGGCTTTTCACTGGCATGGAAGAGTGTGAATAACAAATTGGATGCACCTGAGATTCAGATGATTAGTGTGTTTTGTGAGTCTCCGAGACTTGTAAGCAGATATTGCTGGGAGGAGGGGAGGAGGACCACGCGGTGACTGGGCGAATCCTTACTCACACCTTCCATTTGGGGCTCTGAGAGAGAAGCGCAGACATCCTAGGCAGCCCGAGTGCAGAGAGAGTAACAAATATTTCATCCTGCCTTGTCATTGATTAGAAAAGAGCCTTTAATTTCATTTCACCCCATGTTGTGATTAATTTGCATTCTTTGTCAGAAGTTAATGGAGTTTTTTATGGTTCACTCTGAAATCCTTGAAGACATCAGACTTGATCTGATGTTTATACAACCGCCAGCGGAATTTTTTCGTTTGATTGATGGCAAGCTTGATGTTATTCCAAACGGCTTTTTAAGCTGTTTTTAAGAATTATTTGAATAAAATGCAAGCAAGATATTGTTGAAATGATCAAGATTATCTGTTAAAAATCTGTTTCAAATAAAGATGATAAGTAGTAAAGATCAAAAAGATAAAGAAATAGTGAATAGTGATGTTATTTGTTAAAAATACATAAGAATGGCAGTTAAATAAATTATTGTACTCTAGAGACAATCTCTTTCATTTAAAAAAAATATGCCATCATCTTGCAAAATAGAATAATTAAGGCCAAAGTAAAGGGAAAGTATGGATCTTAGGGATTAGAAGCCTTTACTACCAGTTGGTTGATTCTTGTTTATTCTGCTAGGTTTTCATATATTGGTAAATGTGCAAGAAATAGAGCTCTACGGTTCTTAATTCAAGAAGACAGGGCTGTCAGGGCTGTTAGCTGAACAAAATGATGACGTATTACTTGTCTCAATAAAAAGGCATTCCTAAGCCCCAACACAAGTTCAATATAAATAGAGAATAAAAGATCTTAAGTGCAAGACTAGCATTCCTAATGGTGTAATGACTGGCTTTTTTCACAAGATACTACAGAAATAAAAACATCCTCTTAAGACCAAGATCCCCTGGCTGATCCTGAGTAAAAGAATTGTATGTTCAGCCCTGTACGCCGCATAGCAGAGTACAAGAGGAGCTGTGGGTGGCGTTTGCTTCAGAATCGTGCTGCTAATCAAGAAAATGCGTTGTGTAAATGCTTTTTGATCACTAATTCCATTCATTTGATTGGGGGCTTTTCTTTGCTTTAGTAGAGTCTGTGCTGCTTGTGAGACTTAGTCATAGGTCAGGAAGGTACTTATCTGAGCACTTTCATTTAAAACAGATTAATTTATCTGCTGTATCTGGAAGTTTGCTAAATAATTGGATGGTTTTAATTGAAGTTACTGCTTTCTGATCCTTGCATTAACATGATCTAAAGTCCTTTTTATCATATGTAATCCATATTATTGACCACATTTGCCCTGTTTTCATTTAAATGTAAGCAGCTTGTCAAGGAGAAAATATTTTGTTTAACTTGGCTTAGAAAACTGCTATTTGAATGTATGGGTTTTGTTTTTTGGTTTGTGTAATTGACAGACTATCTTTTAAACATTCATTTATTTTGTACTAATACATTATTCTCTGGCTAGAGAGAATAATGTTTTACTCTATGCAGGATGGAAAGCTTATGTTCTTAAAACTATTTAAGATTATTAAGTACTTTTCAGACACTAATGTCAAAATACTAGATTTTTTTTACACTTAATTTTATTCATGTTTTAAAAGCCTTTGACAGATGTATTGTTACAAATTCTAATTTGATTAATATTGTTTTAAATTTAATATTCAGTTTAGACAATAGATATCATTGTCTTATATTAATATACTAATTATACCTAGAATTGCAAAATACCTAAAAAGTTTGGCCCTTAAAAAAAGGCATTTAGAAACTGTCCTTTATTGCATGAACTTTCAGAATATCAAGGATTTATGTACAGTGTAAGTGTCTGGTGCTTTGTTTAAGGACTCTAACAAGGGACAGTAGCCGCGGATAATTGCCCCAAAACCTTGGCCTTCAACTTTAATTGGCCAACAAACATACACTTGCAGTTTTTTATCCGAACATGTCTAGCCTAAATGTCTTATTCATTGTTTATATTTATCCTCACTATGTAAGATAGGGATATTTAAAATATACTAATATTTCTTCCTGATTTCCTTTATCATTTTATATTATATTGTGGTTTTTTGGTACTGGCAATTGAACAAGGATTTCCTATATGTTAGGCAAGCACTATACCACTGACCTTATATCCCAAACCCTGCTCCTGATATTCCAAGCCATAAAATTAGATTTATGTTCTGCAAAGGCAGAGTTAAATTTAAGTGACATAAAGGTGTTCATTTGTACACTTTTGCTTCTTCCCAGAAAATTTTTAATTGCCAGCACCAAATTCCCAACATCTATGTCAGACTTATCTAAAGTTTCCATCATTTTATTTGCTTAGCCTCTGCCAAAAATACCAAGTGAGTTCCTAGTCTCCTAAAAATACAGAAGAAATGGAAGAGAAATTACCTATACCCAAAGTGTAGTTAGCATAGAAGTATCTTTTCCAGTAAAGATAAATTACTTCTTAGAGGTCAGGATACTGTGCATGTACCTCGCCAGCCTGAGTAGTGATGCTTGCCTTTTTAAAGTACTAACCCCAGGTTGGTTTGGTTTTATAGCACCACCTAAAGTAAGTAAGCTATTGTATACCATACATCTCAACTTAATTAAGTATTTCTCTGTTGCTGAATCCCTGTTCTGTTTCTGGCACGGAGCAGATTCCTGGAGCACTGGATGAAACAGGCAGGTCCTTCTTTAGAGTCCAGTCCGGCAGGAAAAAAAAAAAAAAAAAAAACTGACAGATGGCAGTTGATGAGAAGGACAACCTCTAGGAGCTGAGTCGCTGGCCTCTGCCGAGCAGGTGGGAGTGGCAAGCGCACATGGGGATGTCAGGGTCTCACTCGCTAGCAGGGAGAAGAAGGGTGACCAGTGATAGCCACCCTTTTAGAGACCAGTGCCCAAACTGCAAGTCCTAACGTGCTTATTTATCACAAGCAGCTACCACTGCATTTCACCCTGAATATCTGAGGCTCAGCTGCTAAGGTGGTGCCCGCCTGACGTTGCTGGGGAGCCAGCAGAGAGGGCTCTGCATGCCTGCTGCGGCACTTGGGCCACAGGTTCAGCGCTGCTGATCTATCTCCCAAATCAAAAGATAGCAGAACTGGAAGAGGCGAAGCTCTAAAGCAAGCTATTGTGCTTGGCATCCACTTAGTACTTTAGCTTGCATGGTGCTACTGTTGCTATACTCATTACCCCAACAGTTTAGCAGTTCCCCTAGGCACCTTGGAAGGCAGCACCATAGGGAATAAGAAAGGGGAGAAAAGAGTGGAAAAGAATTTATAAGTATATCAGGATGGATGAGACCAGATAGAGAATACTGGTTAAAGAATTTCAAGACTTCTTTCAGAATGGCTGGATACCAGCCTGGTCCTTGAGGTTCAAGGTCCCTAACCCAAGGGTACGTGGCCCAGGCCTCTGAGGGCTGCCCTGCCACCCTCTATGAATTGAGCTCAGTACAGCTTAGGACATTTTCCAGGCTGCTGGGGAGGCACTGTCAGGATCAAAAGAGCCAACACCTAAGAAAGCACTTTGAAAAATACAAGGTGGTAAACAAGAGCAAGGTAATAGTACTGTTATTTATATTTCCAGAAAGCACTTCAGGGATTTACCTATGTGAGTCTGAAAATATATGACTGTGTCTCATGCCAGGCAGGACTAAAATGAATTACTTGTCTGATCCCACAAGAGCCTTCCTTTACAGTCCTTTTCTTGTTGTGGTGGTTGTGGTTATAATTTATCATTCACAATCATACAGTATAGAATTGTATCAGAATCTAGTCATTTTTAGTCCAGGGGACTAAACGTAAAATTTTGCAATTTTTAAATAATCAATGTAGGGCCAGGCGGGATGGCTCAGTGGTCTAAAGCGCCTGCTTAGGAAAGCTTGGGAGGCTGCAGGGACCACGGTTCGATCCTCGGCACCACATGCTGTGCCAGCCCTGCCCTCAGGACAGGCTGAGCCGGCCATGAAAATAAATAAATAAACAAACAAAAGTTCTGAAACAAGAAAAAAAATTAAAAAAAAATAATAATCAGGGTAGCCTAGAAATAGAATTGAAGCTCAGAATAATGAAATTGGCACAGTCTAGCTTCCTAGGGGCAACTCTGCCATCTCCTGTCCCTCTTGGATCTGTGTTCCAGAGCTCTTCCACTGCCCCAACCCTTGGTTCTGTTGGCATAGTCAGCTACTCCATGGGGTAAAGGAATCTTAGGATGTGAAGGGGTTTACAGTGATCTGATCTAACTCTTCATTTTTTATTTATTTATTTTTTTAATATTGTGACCATCTCAGCCCACCTTGGGGGTGGGGCTGGCACAGCATGTGGTGCTAGGAATCAAATCGTGATCCCTGCAGTTGCCTAAGCTTGCCTAAGCAGGCACTTTAGACCGCTGAGCCATCTCACTGGCCCGATCTGATCTCACTCTGATTTTACCGAGAAGGAAGTGGGAGTCCACAGTCATCAGTGACTCACACAATTACCAGGAACTCGGTGGCAGGGTCCACTCCCAATTTTGTGGTCTTTTCTCCCTAGTGGATGATGCAGGGAGAAAGTGAGGTGAGGTGCCCAGAAGCCTTGAGCCCCAGTGAGGGTCCTTATTTTACACACCACTTGCTCAGGTACTGCCTCCAACTGGTGTCTACAGTGATGGAAATTACTATCCCAGGATGCTCAGTGTCCGGAGGTAATTGTGGGCTAGATATAGATCTCTAGGGGGAAGGTGGTCCTGGACAACAGTAGGAGCAGTAGCAACAGACACATCAATTTGTTTTGTACTCTGGTGCTTTATCACCATTCAGCATAGGAAACTCGTGCAGATTTGGGGCTGGAGGACCACTGGCATTAGAGTTGGAGGGGCAGACCTGGCTGAGCTTTGTTTGAGCAAAGATTACTTTTTATATGTTTCACCATTCTGGATTAATGCCTGGAGGGCTTGGGAATTCTTCAACTAAAATGTTAATGATACTAAGAACCCAACCCTTTTCAGTGCCAATGAAATAAGCTAAGTTCATTGAGAAATCAGTGAGTTGCCTGAAAGGAGCAGAGCGGATGTAGTTCAGGACTGGAGATTACCTAAACACACCAAGTGGAAAGAGCATCCCAGGGTCCTCTAGAAGCCAGGAAGAGGACAGCTAGGCTCCAGAGGCAAGGTGTTACCTCCAAGGGATTATGGAAAAACCAAAGCAGCCACATAGAGCCAAGCCTGGACCCTATATGTCTGAATCCACAAGGCCTGCAACTAGTGACCACCATGGTTAGATGGAAGGAAAAGCTGTGGGGTGAATCACCAATGAAGGAGAGAGTATGGACCTTTTGCTCTGAGAAAGGCAGACCAGAAGGTCCATAAAGCTTGTGTTGCTTCGTTTTGTGCTACGAAAGAGATTGCAGAGAGCACCCTGTGGGTGTGGAGAGCCCTTGATGTGGCTCTAGTTCTAGTTTGATGAAACACTGCTGACAATACGGAGTTCGCAGCCAGAGGCTCCCCTCTAGCCCCCTGCTCTTCTGACAGCTCTCTGCCTCCTTGGTAGCCAGAGGACGGGAAGCACTTAGTGACTTGGGCCAGAGGGACAAATGACGCAGCCAACATGTGACATGTAAGTCATTGTCACTGTATGGATTCTCTCCAAATTGCACCCAGAGTGCTAAGCAGAGTTCTTTTCTGGCTTTTCTTATTAGCAGCCTGAGCCCATCCATCCAGCAGGTGATGAAGGTGTCCTAGATCTGTGATCTACACAACTCTGGGAGTTGGGAATCCACCCCGCACACAGCCAAGCATGTGTGCACTCAGAGGCACACACACGGGGCGCCTCTGCTTTTAGCTGGTCATTTGTTAATGGATCTATATGACAGCTCATTGAAACTATGGTTTATTTGATCAATAGTGTATGAAAGGAATAAACCAAAACTGTGAAACAAACATCAAGCTTTGTCCAGTTCATTCTAGATCCATGACTTCCTTTCTTTAAATTTATTTTTAATTTCATTTACAGTCCAGCCAGCAAAGCACATGTTACTACTTAGCAGGGCCCTGTGTGACTGTATTTGGTCTTCCTGTGTGAACCATGCACTGGCTACAGGGGCAGTGTGTTTCAGGGTCTCAGCAGGCCACACAGTGTTGTTATATATGCAGTGGTTTAAAGGAAAAGCACACATACAAAAAAAAAAAAAAAAAAAAAAAAAACCTTGGAACAGAAGCCCCAGAATCGGCCTTTCTTGCAATGCCTAGAAATGTTGCCTGAAAGTGAGGGACTGGGGGAAGATATCTTAGACATCCATGGAAGCTGGGTGAAGAAAGCAGAAGTCCAGAAGGCTGTGCTTTGTCCACATACTCTGAGGCCTAAGGAAGCATACAGACACTATGTTTACGTCTTAGCCCTGTCTCCATGTTACAAGAACCTTAAAGAAGGCATTCACCGTTGTAGACCAGAAATTTTATCTGTCTTTATGGGTTCTGGAATCCAGTACAACCATAACATAAGTACTTGATAAATGTACATGGTATCTGTGAAGCATGTGTCTGACTAATGTTTTCTTTTTTACATGCTGGCAAAGCAAATTTTGTAAGCAGAAGGAATCAAGAATCAACTCACAGGGCCGGCGAGATGGCTCAGTGGTCTAAAACACCTGCCTAGGAAAGTTTAGGCAACCGCAGGGACTGCAGTTCAATCCCTGGCACCACATGCTTCGCCAGTCCCACCCCCAGGGCAGGCTGAGCCAGCCATAACACAAATAAATAAGATTTTTTTTTTTTGTCTTTTTTTTGATACAGGGTCTCGCTATGCAGTTGAGGCTGGTCCTGCACTCACTTTTGTAGCCCAGGCTGGTCTCGAACTCACACCAATCCTCCTGCCTCAGCCTCCCAAGTGCTGGGATTACAGGCGTGAGCCACCACGCCCAGCTAAAATAAATAAGATTTAAATAAAATTACTTAAGAAAACAATCAACTCACATGCTGGGGCTTTCCGAATGTAGATTTATCCCCTTTCCTTTCTTCATGGCCTGTACTTCTCCGCTACCCAGCCAGCGTTGCCACCTAAATGACCAGCACTCTGACAATCATCTTTAGAGAAGATGCAGCTCTGGACCATCCATCGGGCGGGTAGCACAGGGACAGGATGGAGGCTTCCCTTCCTGGGATGAGCTCAGAGCAAGCTGTCACCTGGGAGCAGTGAGGTTGGTATACCAGGATCCAGGAAGTGGGGAGCCAGGTTGCATGAAAAACCCTGGAGATGCTTTCAGGTCCCAGAACCTCTGATCCTGCTTTGGTGTTGGACAGGCCCCTCAGCACCCAAACAAATAAAGGGCAGATGCACTCTCTGCCTGTTGTGTAGAAGAGCGAACAGAGAGCAGCAACCTCTTCAGTCTTGTCCAGGTCCCACAGCTGGCTTGTTCAACCACTTGTTTAGAAATAGAAACATACATAAAAGCAGGGCTGGGAAGATGGCTCTGTAGCACAAGTGCCTGCCTGGCAAGTGTAGGTACAAGGTCATGAGATCGAACCCTGGTCCCGCCAAAAGAAAGGAAGGAAGGGAGGAAGGAAGGAAGGAAAAAGCAAAGTTAATTTTTCAGTATTTTCTTTTTTTCCACTTTCTTCCAGTTGAGGCCAACTATGCAATGTGGCTGTCAAAAATGGGACTGCAAGGGCTGGCCAAATAGCTCAGCAGATTAAAGGGCCTGCTTAGACAGATGTAGGGGCTAAAGGTTTGATCCCCCCTCCCACCATGTTGTGCCCTACCCCTAGGGCACATTGAGACTACAGTTGAGACTGGGCATATTATCACTCGCCTGTAAAGCTAGCACTTGGGAGGCTGAAAACAGGAGAATCAGTATGATCTGATCTGTGTAGTAAGACCCTGTAGACCCTGTACTAAAAAATACAAAAAAAAAAAAAATGGGAATGCTCGTTTAGCCTGAGTTTCTGCTGTGTAGCGTGTAGTGTCCAGATCGAGGTGACCATAGCCAGTCCATACAAAAGTGTGACACCCCCCAAAACTGGGGTGGGTGAGAAATGTACAGTGTTCCCCCCTCACCCACAGTTTCACTTTCTGCAATTTTTGGTAGGGTCCAAAAATATTAACTGGAAAATTACAGAAATAAGTTTTAAATTGTATGCCATTATGAATAGCATGATAAACCTCCTGCAATCCCTTGGCCCAGTGTTGCACACATACCTGCCCTTTATCAGATCACTTGTCATGGCATAAGGGTCACACTGTTCAGAAGACTCTTATTTTACTTCATCATAGCCCCAAAGTATACAGTTAGTGATGCTGGTAGTTTAGATGTGCTAAGAAGAAAACATAAAGCGCCTCCTTTGAATCAAAAGGTGCAAGTTGATCATGGGTAGACAAAGCAGCATAGATGCTTGTAGGTTCAGCACTATGGAAGTTTCAGGCATCTGTTAGGGAGCTTCGAACTTAGCCCTGTACGTAAGGCAGCATGACTGCTGTACATGTATGGGTACACATTCAGAGGAAGGTGACCACAGTGGTAAGAGTATGAAGCCATGTCACACTCTATGCTTGTGCAGAAAGTCACCTTCAGAAAAAGCATGTGGGAAATGTTGTTTTAGTGTCTATACCAGAGAGGCATCAAAAATAGCAATTAGAAGTGGTGACTGTAGACATCCTTGTCTTGTACCTGATTTTAGAGTAAAAGCTTTCAGTTTTTCTCCATTTAGAATGAATTTGGCTGTTGGTTTGTCATAGATGGCTTTTATCAGATTGAAATATAGGCCATCTGTTCCAATTTTTTGTAGGGTTTTTGTCACGAATGAATGTTGAACTTTGTCAAAAACTTTTTCTGTGTCTAATGAGATGATCATGTGGTTTTGGATATGTTAAAGCATCCCTGGGATGAATCCCACCAGGTAGTGATATACAATCTCCTTGATGATTTGTTATATGCCTCTCTCTCTCTCTCTCTCTCTCTCTCTCTCTCTCTCCCTCTCCCTGTCTCTCACCCTGTCTCTGTCTGTCTCCCTATCTCCCTGTCTCTCTCTTTAGTGTATATGGTACAGGCTCTCACTATGCAGCTCAGACTTGTAGTGATCCTCCTGTTTTCAGCCTCCCCATGTGCCACCATGCCCGGTCTCCATGGCCAGCTCAGTGCACCCAGGGGCAGGGCCGGTGTGGCCTAGGTTAATGGGGATCAAACTTCAGTCCTTGTGCTTGCCTAAGCAATTGCTTAGTCCACTGAGCTATCTCACCAGCTGGGATTGCTTCCTTTTCTGTTGCATTGAAGACTTTGAGGGCCCTGGGGAGATAGCTTTGTGGCACAAGTGGCTGCTTGGCAAGTGCAAGGTCGTGAGTTTGAACACTGGTCCAGCCAAAAAAAAAAAAAAAAGAAGAAGAAGAGTTTGAGAAGTGTTGGGATGAAGTCTTCTCTAGGGCTAGCAAGATAGCTTAACTGTCTAAAGTGCCTCCTTAAGCAAGTGCAGGGCCATGGTTCAATCCCCAGCACCACATGCTGTGCCAGCCTCACCCCCAGAGTGGGCTGAGCCATCCACGAACAAAACAAGGCAGGCTGGGGAGATAGCTCAATGGAATAAATGCTTGCCTGGCAAGTGTAAGGTCCTAAGTTTGATCTCTGGTATCACCAAAAGAATTTTAAAAAGCAACAGTAAAGAGAAAGGAAAACAATTTCCTAAATTTCTTGTAAAATTCATCCGTGAATCCATCAGTATCTAGGTTTTTCTGGTTTCATTTTGTTTTTTGTGGGACTAGGATTCGAACTCACAAACTTGCACTTTCCAGGCAGGCACTAGTGCCACGGAGCTCTCTCCCTGGCCCTAGAGCTTTTCTTAGTTGACAAGCTTTTTGTTACATTTTCATTTCATTGACTGATATATATTATTCATAATTTTTATGTCTTCTTGATTCAGTTTTGTAACTCATAAATATCTAGGAAACTGTCCATTTCTTCTGTGTTTTCCATCCTATGAGAGTAAAGATTTTTCAAAATATTATTATTGGTGATCTTCTGAATATCTACAAGGTCTGTAGTAATTTCACCTTTTCATTCCTTACTGTTTGAATATGAGTTTTTTCTTTCCTTTTTTGATGAGGTTGACTAGGGTTTATCAATTTTATTTAACCTTTCAAAGAACCAATTCTTCAATTTAGTATAGTCCTGGAAACATGAGCCAGAGCAATAAATGAGAGAGAAATAAAAGAAA